>JBAGKO010000010.1:11206851-11230062 GCA_037177275.1 Acacia concinna
AAATTGAAAACCTACGTCAGGAATAAGGCATGGCCAGAAGGTTCTATAGCTGAAGGTTATTTAGGGGATGAGGTCCTATACTTTTGTTCACGATACTTTGATGACATTGAGACTTCTTTCAACCGACCGCCCCATGTAGATGATTGTCTTGAACCTGAGTCGGTTCTAGTTGCGTTGTCGATACCCCACATTGGCAAACGAGTTAGAGGGGCGAGCTTTTCAAGCTTACTGCTACTGAAAAGTCATAGGCGCATAGACATGTCTTGATTAATTGTACTTAGGTCGAACCCTACCTTAGGTAAGAATTGAATCATCACATCTTGCTTTATGTACTAGTTATATCTCTTGAACTTCTTTGTCACTTACACAATTACTACTTGCAGGGAATTTAGAAGCCATGTAAAGCGGCAACTCAGGGTCCATACATAGACTTCTTTTAAAGTTGACAAAAAGGTCCACAGAGAATTTCCAAGTTGGTTCGCTCGCCGAATCCTTAATGATTCTAGCCTACACTCAACAGATTTTAGAGCCCTCGCTATGAGTTCGCTTGAACGTGCGACAAGGTTTACTACGTACAATGTCAATAGGTTCAAGTTTTGTACGGTTTAATGGGATCAAGGTCTGCTAATCCAAAACTCGGTGTTTATGGTACATTCGGTACAAGGAGTTATGTGAGTGCTAGTGACAACAACATGTAATTTGGAGGCGTCCCTTATTACGGCAAGCTTGTTGATGTCATTGAAGTAAATTGTCAAGGTCGTTTTGCAGTCATACTCTTCAAGTGTTTGTGGGCTAATACCACAACCTCACAGGGTCTAAAGAGGCATAACTTCGGTAAATTTCTCCCAGCCAATTCACACTAGACAATCAGAAGACGATGAACCATTTATTCTTGCGTTTAAGGCTCAACAGGTTTATTATGTCGAGGATGAGAGGCATAAAGATTGGAATATGGTAGTTCACTTAAAGCCTAGAGACCTTTACGACATGGGTGATGGTGATAATATCGCCTACAAGAGTGACCCCTTCGAACCTGCCGACTTTGACAACTTCTTTTTGGAAGGATATGACACTTTACCTATAGTTACGTGCATTTTCATTATTTATAAATTATTACAAATTAAATTAAATTTACATTTATTTCAACCATACACATTTTTTATCACTAACAATTTCTCCACGCATATTTCTACAGGGATGATGAATAATAGTCTTTCACAAATATACATCTCCATTCTTGTAAATTACAAAAAATCATAACATTTTTTAATCAAATCAATTTTTTTAAAAAATATATTTGTAGCAGTATTAAAAATATCCTTCTCTTAAATTATAAATTAAGTCATAACATTTTCAAGCCAATCAAACTGGGTAAAAAAAATTAGTGGATTTAAAAACAACATTGTCTAAAATCATAAACAATTCATATCACTTTTTCATGGATCAAATTATTTTTAAAAAAATTAATTTTTTATTTTGTAGCGGTTTTAGAACCACTACTAATTCAAATAAAACCGCTACAAAAAGTAACTGCTACAAAATACGTCATAGTAACCGCTACAAATGTCTCGCTATTACCTATAAATATCTCTTACTTCAACTTCATTTCTCACTTCGTTTTTACTTCAATCTCTTTTCATTTCTCCTTTTTCACACTATTCTCTTCTTGTTTTATCAATTTTTATACAACAAGATCTCAATACTATCAACTAATATTTTCAAATGTAAGAATTTTGTTTCATCTTTACCTATGATATTTGTTCATTTTTTTATATACTACGTATTAATGTTTTTCCTTTCTCTTTTTCAGACCCTATTAACTTCACTTATTATTTTCTTATTTCATCCAAACAAAACTGTACTCCTTATTTTATTTCTTCATACTCTTATAACAATTAATTTTTATATTAACTACAACAAATTCAGATTATACATATCTTGATAATATTTTTTATAACTATCAAAAGTATATTTAAATCATTTTCACTATATCAAGATATTTTTTTATCTCATCCAAATTCATTATTTAAAACAAAATTAAAATATTATGTTTATCTTATTTGATAAAAAGTTTCAATAATTTTTTTCCACCTGTGTTTTTTTGTAGCAGTTTTTAAACCGCAACAAAATATTTTATGTTGGCGCCCTCTAGAGCCATTTTTTAAATAAATTTTTATATATTAGTAGCAATTTTAGGAAAACCGTTATTGATATTTTTGCTCCAAAATTTTAATTTTCATTAATTCGCGCTAGTTTTTTTACATTTGTAGTGGTTTTTAAAACCGCTACAAATTTTTCCCGCCAAATTTTTACACATTCTTCACCAAAAAAAATTTCACAATTTTTTTCTCTTTATAGTGGTTTACTAATCGCTACAAAGTTTTAGACTTTGCAACGGTTTAACAAAACCGCTACAAATTAGTAGCGGTCTTTGTAGTGGTTTACTAATGTTACTAACTGTTAAAACTGCTACAAATTCTACATTTTAACCGCTACAAATACGCGTTTTTTTTTGTAGTGAGAAGATAACAGGATTCAGGTGAAGAGACGACGATAATCTAGACGAAAGATTTTTAGGAGAGGCGTCGACAGTGGGTTGAAGCTTGCAAGTTGGGTGAGACATCGATAGGTTGTTGTTCTTCTCTTCACTCCTCATTTCTTGACGGCGAGCTCTGTGTTGGTGAGGTTGAGAAGGGGACTAAGAGAGAGAGAGAGATCATATGGGTTGCTGTTCTTTCCTTCACTCTTCATTTCCTGACGGCGAGCTCTGTGTTGGTGTGGTAGGTGGGAAGGTAATTAACTAAGAGAGAGAGAGATATATGACAGAATTGGAGAATTCAGAATTGTGATAAATTGGAAGTGTGTGTAGTAGGTGGGCAAAGTAATTGATTGATGGGAGATGTCAATTTTTTTTTTTTTTTGCCATGATGGGAGATGTCATAAAAATTGGAGTACTCTAATCTCACAAGATTGGAGTACGTTTTTATGTTTTTTATTTTTAAAATTATCATAATCAATTAATTAGTTGATAATTTTTATTTCTTAATTTATTTTGAGGGGATGTATTTTGAATAGGGGTTTTATTTGTCTACTTTATATTAGTTATGAGTCATGAATGATTATTAATATTACATTATAATATTTTAATATGACCCGTTCGACACCCAATTCGACCCCAGTTGAACCCTTAAACTTCAAATCCGTGCATTAACCGATTCATTATCCAGTCCGATTTTGTGTACTTTGCTATTAGATAATGGATACTGTTACAAAATATTTTATGATACATGATGAATAAAAAATTATTTTAAAATATTAAGTGCAACTTAAAAAAATATTTGGGCTTCAATATTTTTTAGCAAAACAAAATAGGATAACCACTCTCAAATGACACAAACGGTGTTACCTAGGCGTCAAGAATGAGCCCAGCATGGAAGCGCCAAAGGGAGAAGCCAGCCCTAAATGTTATTTCCTACCGTGGACAAGAAAAGTTATTACTTTGTTTTTTAAAGGAAAATTAAAAATAAGCAAGCTCGCTTGAGCCTCTATGGTTTGTTGCTGTATACATGAGCTATCACATCAATATAAATAATTGAGCAGAGACGTGCCCGACAGTCAGGAAACTTTCCCCAACGTGAACGTACGATGTAATAAACTGATCATTGAATTGCACAGCTACTCCATTATTATTTGCCCCGTACGTATAGAACAGTATTTTTGTTTAAGAAAAAATAAGTATTATTTTCTACTAATACCCATGTCAAATTAAGAATTCTTGATAAAATAGAAAGCGCTGCACTGTTTATGAAGGCGCAAAAGTCGTTTGCACGGTGGATACTAGAAGCCCTCTTTACTTGCTTGCTTTTCTACTTCAGGATGCCATAAAATTTAAAGTTTCTGAACTTTTTTTAATATTTATTCCTTTTTCCCCTCATCTCGCCCTTATTTTAACTTTAACTGAATAGACTAAGGGCCTGGTTGACGCCAGCTGTCCTGGCAGTAGGGAGCCTTGGCTTTACAAAAAAATAAAAAAAAAAGAGCTTCTTCTATTTTATTGTTTGGTATAGGTAGTTACTTTTTTTTATAAGTAAAAAAAAGTGATTTTTAAAGAGAAGTTACTTTCTCTCTCATAAGTCATATTTTACTTCCAATTTAAACATAAGTAATTTATTTTATTTCTAATAAATCATTTTTTTACCTCTAATCCAAATACAATTGATTTCTCATAAGTTACTTATGTTTATAAGTTATTTATCAAAAGCCACATAAGCCAAATAAGTTACTTTTCATAAGTCACAATCAAACGGGCTCTAAATATACTTAGAGTCATCGATGATAAGTAACTTATAAGAAGTGACTTCAGAAAAAAGTTACTTATAAAAAATTATTTGTGTTTAAATAGGAAGTAACATAAGTTGAGAGAGAATGAGAGAGGCGTTGAATAAGTTATATTTTTTAGCTTCTGAAATAAGTTCTTCTTTGAGTAAAAGCCTATTGACTTTTATATCTATCCAAACACCCATATTTTAAGAAGTAACTTAATTGTAATGGGAAGTTACTTTTTTCACTCTCACAAATAAACACCTGTTTGGATATCAAAATAAGTCACTTATATAGCTTTACTTTTAAAAGCTAAGCTGCTTATATTAATTTTGGTGTTTGGATAGACGAAGCCCATTGAAGATGAAGCTGTTAAAAGTTGCTTCAAAAGTTAAAGCCAATAATACTTAGGGCCTGTTTGGATGCGGCTTATGATAAGTGACTTATTTTTTTGATGGGCTTATGATAAGTGACTTATTTTTTTGATGGGCTTATGATAAGTAGCTTCAGAAAAATAAGTGACTTATCAAAAGTTGTTGTGTTTGGATGTGACTTTACAGAAATGACTTTTTTTTTGAAGAAACATGTTTGGATGATAAGTAGAAAAGTGACTTATAATGAAATTTTTAAAATAATTTTTTATTTAAAAATAAGTAAGAGATGCGTAGCATCCCAAATTTGTATTCATCAGATTCCCTAAATATATGAAAATATAAGGGGAATAAAATGGTCAATTTTGATGTAACAATTATAGACAAAGTAAGTTTTGGCTAATTTCTGCAATGAGACTAACAACAGCCTTATTGTATGTCAGTTTATCTTAGGCAAATGATGTTCAAAAATCATGAAACTTTCCAGTCTAGTTAACTAGGCATTTAAAGCTTTAACTTGATATGTCATTTGCATTATTTGGATGTATATATTAAGAGATATGAATTTTTGAAGTTTGCCTAGTGAAATTTGTCAATTTCTGGATCAGTGTTAAAAAATTAAATTACTGGGAATTTTCAGATCTCAATTGAACCAAGAAAGTATTTTTCCCTAAAACTAGACTTAACAAGGAACATTTGAGCTTTGGAATCACCTCAATTAGATATTTATATAATTAGATATGAATTTTCAAAGTTGGGTGAAAATTCTATCAAAAAATCCGAATTTCAGAAAAATAATGGTATGGTTGTAATTTGTGGCCCAATCAAGGGTAAAGATGGAAATAGTGTATAAGAAAAATTGAGGAGTACCCATAAATTATTTAGAGGCTAATGACAATCAGTTTAAATTTTTTGAAATAGTCAATATACAAACTCTGTAGAAAATTCAATTAAATAATCATTTTAAAATCATTTTCTCTCTCCTTCTCCCATAAGCCAATCACCCCATAAGTTAAATAAGCTACAAAAAGTGGCTTCCCACTTTAAAGTTAGGTAGCTTTAACTTCAAAAGCCATCAAATATCCAAACACCCCAAAATGCCAAAAACTACATGCCACTTATTTTGTCCATCCAAACAGTGTCTTCCTCGTTCTGCCGCAACCAGCAAGCTTCGGTTCTCCTCCGGTGTTCATTGTCGCGTCGCGTCGGCTCTTTCAGATTCTCCGTCATCGTTTTCGATTCTCCGTTCTCTTCTACGATTATCCATCCTCTCGCCGCATCTGTCGAACAATCTTTTCGTCGGTGTCGGGCACTCACCAAATCAATAGCTCTTGTAAGTAATTGTTTCTCTCTTCCACGATTTTCTACTCTTTTTTCCAGAATCTCTTCCGTGATTTGGTGCTCGTTTTCTACTCGATTTTTGCTCCTTTTTTCAGAATGTGTTCTTGTAAGTATTTGGTGTTGATTGTTGAAGATACGGTCTTACGTCATGAGCTCGTCTTCTACTCGTTTTTATGCCAGTTTTTCAGAATTTGTTCTGCTGATTTTTCTGGTCGTTTTTCCGCAGAGTTAGGTAAAAAACAGGAGAAGTGACTGAGAGTTACGAAGAGAAAAGGGATTTGAGACAGAGTAGAGTTTGAGTTCAGGCACGAGAGCGTGGGACTGGAGAAAAAGGATTCAGGCAGCACTGAAACAAGTATAATTACTCCTCTTTCATTTGACTGCGGAAGGATGAGGAGAATGCTTGAGAGAACTGTAGAATGAAGAGAATGAATGTTCATGTGTTTAAATGGGATTATTCTAAACGGAAAACTTAAAATTTTTCACTTCTATCAAACATACACTTGGAGACCAAAGTCACAGCACACCGTGATATTGCAACGAATATCTAAGCAGACTTTATGTAACTCTAATTTCACCCTCCTCTATACAGCCAAGAACTCTTCTTTGCTTGCCTTTTTCCACTTTGATTGACACCTTCCGTTCCATGCGTTAACCTCATTTTCCTAACTGGTTTAAACCTATAAATTATCAGTTTTCGGTGGCTCTGTCAAAGTTTGGGTTTTTTTTTTTTTTTAAATTTTTTGGTTGCATCCAGTTGTTGCTCTTTGCCTCTTTCCTTCCCTCTTGCTCACATATCTTTGTTTCCTGGTGTAGGTTCTGATATTAAAATAGTTTGCCAAAAAGAAAAAAAATTCTAATAATGAGAGAGCCAAATGAAGGGATTCCAGAGCCATCTCTTGCCCAACAATTTGGTCAAAAAAGGAAGAAGTCCTTGAAGAGGAAAGTCCAGAGAGGATTCAATAATAAGGGCAACTCTATTGATGTGCAGGCAGAGGATTCGGCAAGAATTCACAATGATAGAAGTCATCCTAGGGTTAGCAGTTCATATTTTGATTCTTCAGTGGATAATTTCTTCAAAGCCATGGACATGATTGATAAGCTTTGTGGGGAAGAAGTATATTCTTATTTGGAGCAGAGTGAAATTCAGAGACACTCTGCCTCTGTCACTTTCTTGAGGTAAACTGTGTTTTAAATATTTTGTTTTATTTGCTTACTTGTCTTGCAGTAATTATAATGATATGTCTCCGAGCTTACATAATGTCATAGTTGCCGGTTTATTTATCTCGTTTAGAGATTGATATAATTGCTTTAGTCTTGTCATGTTTTGTTGTTTTCAAATTCTGCATACTTTGGTGCACATGAATTCTTGTTATGCATTATTCTATCATTGCATGAGTATCTGCAGGAAAGTTGTGAATTAGATGACCAAATTTAATCTTCTCTCTTTAATATTAAATTCCTTCCTTGCCCCTTCTTTAGCTGGGCCAAGGTGTGGTTTGACATGAGCTCTATTAAACCCTTTTTTCAAACAAACTCTTGTTATGGGTCATATTGTCTAGACTTTATCTCTGTTTATGAATTTTTTTTTATGCAGGTTTTTTACACACTACTCCCTTTGGTCCTAAATATAAGATCTGATTGACTTTTTATTGGAGAGATTAAGAAAGACAAATATGCTATTTAATCATATGATATGTTCTGTATCATTATATTTTATATGGATTTATAAGTTAGGCAAAATAATTTGAGGAAAAATAATAATTTTAAATGCTTTTAACTAATTTAATTAGTTTTTTGAGAATTCTTTGAAAAAGTCAACTAGATCTTATATTTAATACTGAAGGTGGTAATAATTTAAAACTCAATCAGCTCAATTTCTAGAGTGTCTTCTAGCTGCATCTCTTTCATTGGGGAAGCCTGGGCTGCCTTAGTTCATATGAACCTTCTTGACAGTTACACCTTGCTGCTGAAGTTTTTTGTCTTTTTAGAATGTTAGTGGTCGCACTTGCCAAAAGATACAAGATAGTAGTAGTCACACTTGCCAAAAGATACATGATGGAATAAATGGATTACTTTTATCAAATTGCATCTCCTGTTTGTAAAACAAAAAGGTCTGTATTATGTCATTTAAGAGAGGGATATGTATCATTTAAACTTCACTTGTATTATCTTGTATGAAGGAATGCACTTTCGATATATTTTTAATTGCTTTTAGTTCTTTAAAGGCTGATTTTGCTATTTCATTAAGAATGTGAAACATCAAACCTACATGTACAGAGAATGGAGACATTTTCAGTATGAACCCAGAAGCATTAGGTTTGCTTGTGGATTAGGAAGTCCTGAGGCAAAAGACACAATCAACTGCATAAACTTGCCTCAATTTTCATCAGCTGCAGTTCCTGAGGTACAAGTTAATATTTATAGTCCTCCCTTTTTTTGGTTTCCTGAGGATGATCTTAGCTTCGTAAATTTCTTGATTTCAAATACATTTCAACTTACATTGTCTTCATTATAGTTGTAGTGTTCCAAATATTTATTAGCATCCTGTGTCTCTGTTTTTACGTGATATGCAGGAGGGGCAACTCAGGGATGTCAAATCTCATGAATCAAGGTATGAATGAGAGTTTGACCTAGCTGTTTGGTCAATGACATTGCTATTATGTTAGGATAGAAATTTTCATTAATTTAAAATATATTATCATTTATCCAGGTAGTGAGTTAGTGTGTTATATTCAGTTATTAGTCATCCTCTAACTTCTTAATTTTACATATATTAAATGTATTTTCGCGTTGCAGAGACTCTCTGTTGTATGTTGGGGGTCCTGTGTGGGCGTTGGACTGGTGTCCTCGGATTCATTTGAAGCCTGACAGTTCAGTTAAATGCGAGGTCATGCTTTCCATCTTTCTTTGTGGCATCTTTTTAGTTTTCCTTTTACTAGTATTCCCTCTAGTCTAAATTATAGGATTTTTTTTAACTAATTTACTTTTACCAATAAAAATAGAGTATTAAATTTATCATAAAGTTCAAGTAATTTCTAATAATACCCATATTAACCAGACTATACTCCAACATTATTTTAATTTCTACTCTCTTTCACTACCCTTATTGAATATGGGCATATATGAGAAAAAATATTTAATGCTCATTGAAATTTTGAAACTATCAAAAGGCCTTATAAAAAGGACCGAAAGACCCTTCTAGAAGACATCTTATAAAATGGACCGTAGGGAGTATGTGGTAGTAAAGCGCTACTCTGTGATTTGGTCCTCCAATCCAAATTGCTGGGGGAAAAAATAACTTGGATTTTTCCTGTTGTGAAACCCTATACCTGAGATTATTTTCTTACTGATCTTTGTTTTAGTTTCTTGCTGTTGCTGCTCACCCACCTGGAGCTTCTTACCACAAGATGGGTAGCCCACTCACTGGCAGAGGTCTTGTACAAATATGGTGCATTTTAAACAGCAGCAAAAGAAATGGAGAAGTATTTTCTCTTTCAGAGAAGAGTAAAAGAGGACGTAAAAACAAGGGAGCCACAAATGACAGTTCAACAAAAATAAAGAGGCCAAGAGGAAGGCCTAGAAAAAATTCAATTGAAGTAGCAGTGAATGATCTGAATTTTGAGACCGGTTGTGCTCTAGCTCTTGTGCCAGATGGAGTTTTGGAAAATGTTAAAGAGGTATGTCCTCCTGCAGAAAAGAGCAAAGGTCCTGCCAAGAAGAGAGTCACAAATGACAAATTAACACAAGTCAAGAAACGTAGAGGAAGACCTAGAAAGAGACCTAGGAAGAATTCAAATGAAGAAGCAGTGAGTGATCTGAATAGCGAGAACCAACACGAGGAGCCTCTAGCCATTCAATTGCCTGAAAATTCTGCTGAATTTAGTTTTGCAGATGGAGTTTCTAGCAATTGTGAAGAATATAATTTACAACCAGATTCTGATGCAATGGAAAAGTGTTCCAACAAATCTGTATCTGCATGCACCCCAATGTTGGAAAAGCCTGTTAGAAGTGGTAGGTTGAGAACTAATTGTGGGAAAGGTAATTTTAACCATGATGAAAGTCCCCCGCCGTTGACACAGCATGAGGATGATGCAGATCATCAACCAACTTGTAGCTCTGAAGTGCATCTTGGCGGAGCTACTTGTCCTATTCCCGAATGTGTTGCGTTGCCAAGAATTGTGTTGTGCCTAGCACATAACGGTAAGGTAGCATGGGATGTGAAATGGCGACCTTCTGATGCTTCTGATTCCCTTTGCAAGCACAGAATGGGGTATCTTGCGGTCTTGTTGGGCAATGGATCTCTGGAAGTGTAAGATGTCTTCTTAAGATGTTTGAAATGAAAGCCAATCACTTTTTTTTGGGATTCTACTGTTCATGATGTGTTCAATTTATCTTCCTATCACTTGAATGAGCCATACTTGGTTTTATGTTCATTGTACAGTTAGAATCTTAAAATCATGATTCAGATCTGTTTGTACTGAATATCATTGCTAGATCTGTGATGTTTAAAGTTTGATTATACCAAAGGAAATGCACTTTCAAATATTAGATTTGTACTGTGTTAATTAAAACATTTGTGATGAAAAGCTGACTGAAACATAATGGATAATTAGTCAATAGAGAATTAGTGTTTTACATTTGCAATGTTTGGTGTTTGATATTAGTGTTATGCACTTATGCCTTCAATCTTATTATTTTACATACAGGTGGGAGGTTCCTAGTCATCTTGCTTTAAGAGCAATTTATAAGCGTGAAGAGGCCACAGACCCGCGGTTTATAAAATTGGAGCCTGTATTTAAATGTTCAATGTTGAAGCGTGGTGGCTTACAAAGGTATGCTGCTAAATTTGCTCTTTGCTTTTTCATTAGCTGAACTTAAACTCATTTTTGAGAGGGGAATAATAAGAATCATCGAAACAAGTTTCGAATCATCAAAACAAGTTAAAGGTGAAATGATTTATAAACCTGATTGATGAATGGAACAAGTTTTATGATATATGATACTTAAGCATTACTTGTCATTGAACTTTTATGATTAATTCATTAGTTTTTAAAATAATATTTTTGCATTGTTATGCATGTGTTTAAATTTTCTCTATTGCTCTGTCTGGCAGCATCCCGTTGACTGTTGAATGGTCTGTTTCACCACCACATGATTATTTGCTTGCTGGGTGTCACGATGGAACGGTATTATATATCTACATTACATTAATTGCCTGCTCTTGAGATATTTGTGCTTTTTTTGGATAGATGTGTATCTTCCTTAACAGTTAGGAAATGCATTTGTTCATAAAGGTTTATATGAGGGGAATAATTAGAAAACATCTGAAATTTTTCCTCATATTTATTCTAATTCTTCTCATCTTGCTGGAATATTTATTAGAAATATAATTTAATATTTGTTTTCAGCATCATTGATCATTTCAAAGCATACTAGTAAGTCTTCATTGCAATGCTCCACTTGACATCATATCACAACTAATGTAATTTAATTATATCCAGGTTGCCTTGTGGAAATTCTCAAGAGGCACTTCACTGAAATGTGATGGTAACATTCTTACCCCTGATTTGATTTGTTTTAATGTTGTGATTGATAATAAAGTTCATTTGATAAGCTTCATAGCTGCTTGTTTATGTTCATCTGTAGATACAAGGCCATTGCTATGTTTTGCTGGGGATACAGTTCCTATTAGAGCAGTTGCATGGGCTCCATTTGAAGGGTTAGTGAGAATTGAAACTTAAATACATGTTAGTTATCACATTCAGTATGTTTAACTATTATTATCACTTAGCTTTAGGGGGGTTTGAATGAAATAAAGTATATTTGCAATTTAAAACCGCCTTAAATTCATATGGAAAATGAATCTTTTTCCTACTTTTGATTCTTCCCTCTCCCTCCCTTTTATTTCTGCTTAATGAAAATGATATAAGATATGGTCTTGCTACAATCTAATCTCCAAGAAATGGCTCAAATACATACTCTGAAATCTATGGGGAGCTTTATTTGCTCCTTTAGGTTTAAATTTGCTTAGATAGTATCATTTCTTATTCTGCGTTCTATTTAGAAATTGTAAAATTATGGTTTATCAAATAAATAGGTCTAACCAATTTTATTATAGTTCAGTGATCCAGATAGTTCAAATATAATATTAACTGCTGGGCATGAAGGCATGAAGTTTTGGGATTTACGGTAAGGATGATTTCTTGAATTAGTGTTCTGTTCTCTTTTGACCATACCAAAAAAAAAAAGAAAAATCTTGAAATAAATTTGTTGCATTATATCTTAGAATTTTTTCTGTGGATTTAAGCAAATAAGTTTTTTAACTGCATTGAATTATTTTTCAAATTTTCCTGTTACATGTCATTGACAATAAAGGATGCTGTGAAAAAAGCCATATGATATGCATCAAGATGTACAAGATAGTAGTATGGCAAAAAATGTAAAGGATAGTAGCGACAACATCCTGCTTAAAATGGAAAAATTGAAGTACTTCGTAGAAATTATAGTCCTCTGATCTTTTCAATAGTCTTGTGATTACATTTATTATGGATGAGATTGTCCAATAGAATTTCAGACGCAGAAGGCAGCTGGCCAGAACCAAAGCAAAGGAATAAGCCACTGGGCAGTCAACCTTACATATCACAGACTCTAAACAAAGCAATAACCAAATAGACACTAAATGTATCAAGAACGATGACAGATAATCTCTAGCTTTTGGGAGACTGCAGTCACTCCTGGGAAAATGCTTAGAAAAAATTATTTTTTAACACTCCATCGTTGCTTTGGTTCTTCATGATTCCTTGGCCATCACATTATTTATCCTCTACTACTACATTTGGCCATTCGTTCTTTTATTCTTCCCTTGCTTCTCTGGGAGGAAGTCCTTTGAGCTGAATTAACACGGGGGCTGGGCCAGCAAGTCCATATCATGTTAATAGGATGAAGTTAATTGTTTTTATTTCTTTTTTTGCTTCTGTTATTATTAGTCTATTTTGCATTCATGTTCCTTAGTTTCCTTCTTTGATTTAGGTTAATTGGTTCATTCTCCTGTTGTGTACCTCCTCTTGTAAGCGGCAACTTTTGTTTTGAATTACACACAAATTTCCAAAGTCCTTATTTTCTGAAAATCCTTCAATATCAATAAAATGAGGGTTGCATTCGTTTAACCAGAAAAGCAGTGTTTCATCGTATTGTCCATATTTCCATGTACAAAGTTGTAAAGTAGTTTTCCTTTTTCTTGTGCATAAAAGGATTAAAGGACTGATTGATGTTTCATCATTTCCAAGAGGTGGATTTCCTTTAGCCTTGGGGCTTGTTCAACTTGTTTATCATGGTAATATCTATATGACTCAAAATTTATGATTTTACAGTGATCCATTTTATCCTTTGCGGAAGATCCATCCTGTTCCAAGGATCATCTATAGTCTGGATTGGCTGTCAAACCCAAGGTAGTTTATAATAATTCTAACTGCATCAGATGCTATCCAGTCCATTTATTATGATAATCTTCGAATAATTTTTTTTATATATGCTTGTAGTTGCATTATTATGACTTTTGAAGATGGAACAATGAGAACCCTTAGCCTGGCGAAGGCTGCAAATGACCTACCTGTGAGTGGTAAACGATTAGGTGGAAGAAAACAACCTGGTTTGCATAGCACTTCTCGTTCATGCTTTGCTATTTGGAGTGTTCATGTATCAAGAATAACAGGTTCTACGTTTTACGATGCATTTTTTTTTTTTTGGTGTGACTTCATCAGCATTGCATCTCATGAAGAATTTCAGTCTAGGAAAATATCGTGTAATGCAAAATAATGCCTTGTATCATTGCACATCGCTCAACTAATAGTTAAAGCTACATTTTGCAAATATTAGCCGGTTCTCAAGTCTAAGTGTTGCCATTATTTTATTGTAGGCATGGTTGCTTATTGCAGTGCAGACGGTTCTGCTATCCGGTTTCAGGTAAGTTGAACATTTGGCCAGAGATTCCACTGTAATTACCACTAACACTTCTTTTTGCATGATGTGTGCATGATTCATTCTTTTAACTACCAGAATTTATTTTATACAAATTTATTATGATCTAGCTACTCAATCTGTCAAGGGGTTGTACTTGTTTCAGGGTTGCTTGTGAGTGAAGGGCACTTTAAAAAAAATGGGAAAATTGCGTTTTAATCCTGACCAACAGAATATATGACAATACTGTCCTGTGAAATTGCGTATTTGTAAAAAATCCCGTGGGATTTTTTTGCAATTAATTTCAAAATAAAATAATAATTTTTCTCTCCCTTTGTGACGTTTGACATCAGACGTCAGTCACTCTCTCTCTCTTCCTCTCTCTCTCTCTCAAGCTATAGTTGTCAATGGCTTTACATGGAGTTATTAATGGCTTTATATGGAGTTGTCAATGGAAAGTGTAAATTGGAAATGAGCATTAATTACGAGGATAAAATTGGAAAATGAGCATTAATTATATTATAAGTGCCCTATATTGTGAACTAAGCCATTCTTCTAGAAGTGCCTTAGATTATGGACCGGAGGGAGTACGTGTGTTTCCATTGACAACTTAATGTAAGCCATGGACAACTCAGTGTTCTTCTATTGACAATTCAATGTAAAGGGAATCCATTGACAACTTAATGAGAAGCTATTAACAACTCAATGTCCCTTTACATTGAGTTGTCAATGGCTTCTCTATACATTGAAACATTGAGTTGTCAATATCTTCTCTTTACATTGAGTTGTCAATGGCTTTCTTTTATATTGAGTTGTCAATGATTTACATTAAGTTGTTAATGGAAACACACATATTCCCTCTGGTCCATAATATAAGGCACTTTTAGAAGAATAGCTTTGTCCACAATTATAGGACACTTATATGATAATTAATGCTTATTTTCCAATTTTATCCTTCTAATCTAGTAAGAGGTAAAAGTGGAAAAAAGTTGTAATTTAGGATATATTAAATGAGTTAGCCACCATTTATTATTTCCCCGTGAATTAGTTGAAGTACCTTATATTCTGGACTGAAGAGAGTATTTCTAATGGCATTTACAAAAAAAAAAGAGAGAGAGAATGAGATGCATTTTCCATTGACAACTCCATGTAAAGTCATTGACAACTTTATGTAAAGTCATTAATAATTATAACTTGGGAGAGAGTGTGTGACATCTGACGTCAGTCAGAGGGGGAGAGAGAAATTATTACTTTATTTTGAAATGAATTGCAAAAAAGTTCCACGAGACATTTTTGGAAATACGCAATTTTACAGGACCGTTTTGTAGTATATTATGTTGGTTGAGGCTAAAACGCAATTTTCTCAAAAAAAAAAAAGGTTTAGATAATTTGGCTCTTAATTTTAGTCTAGATAAACCTAATTTTTACACCATTCATGGTTTAAAAAAAAATGGAGGCTAGGTTATAGATTTTTAGATGGCTTATACTTGTTTATTTTTCTCAAAATTTTACATGATTTTCAATAAATCATCTGTGCCTATATTTTGGCTAGAAGAAATATTATGAAATAAAAGGGGAGAAAACATGGAGATTTTCTGTTTTCCTGCCCCCTCCCTTCCATTTCTTTTTCCTTTTTTTTCTGAGATTTGCTTTCATGTATTCAGCTTACCACTAAAGAAGTGGATGCAGATCATGCCCGCAATCGAGTCCCCCATTTTGTTTGCGGGTCACTCTTAGAGGAGGAATCGACTCTCACTGTTAGCACCTCTCTATCAAATGTCCCTTTCCCAATGAAGAAGTCTTTTGACAAGGGTCGGCATACTGCATCGTCTTTCCGGGGATTTTTATACGAGTCAAATGTAAATGGAAATGTGAATAATCACAGGATGACAGACTCTAATCCTGATTCTCAAGCTTTAGGTACACCCCTGGCAAATATTTGCGACATACAAATTTTGCTTGGCTAGTATAGTTTCACTTTCAGTTATTTACGGAATCTTCAATTTGTTTCAGTACTTTATGATGGTGACAACTCGTGTTTGGAAGTGGCTCCGGCAGAAGCACCAACAACTACAGAAAGACCCAAAAAACTAAAATCAGGTGGCAGCAATAAGAAAAAACCAGCAGATAGCAAAGCTTTAGTGTGTGTAGATGATGAGACTGCAGGTGGTCAAGGAGGTGAAAATGAAATGAGCGGAGGGAGTGTGCCTGAAAACTTTCCTCCCAAAATGGTCGCATTGCACAGAGTGAGATGGAACATGAACAAAGGAAGTGAGAGATGGTTGTGCTACGGAGGAGCAGGTGGAGTTGTTCGATGTCAGGAGATTGTTTTGTCTGATATTGATAAGAAATATGCCGCCAAGAGATGAGTAGTATTATCAACTTATATATTTGGGGTATTTTTATGATTTCTTTGGGCTGAAGGTATTTATATCAAGTTACAAGAAATTGGATCAGGCATCAAACCGATCACAGCATAGGTTTAGGGTTCAAAGGGTTTAATCAGGTCGGACTGGAGTTGAATTAGCCATATTAAAATATTATAATTTAATTGATAATGATAAAATAACACTATATATATGCATGAAAATTAAAGAAACATATAAGTATAATTTATAATAATAAAATGGGTAACAATATATTGATATGTTTTTAAAATTTCATAAATAAATTGATAATATTTTTTTTCTTTTTTCAATTAAAATGGTTCAATTGGTTTGATTGGTTGGCTCAACCAGTTTGACCAGTCGTTGACCAGATCAAACCGGTTGATCGGTTTTTATTAAGATTGGATTGGACTGGGGGTCGGTTCCCAAACTGGCCGGTCCGGTTTTTGATACAATGATTTATATGATTATATTTATATCCTTCATGATCTGCATATGGCTGTCCATTCTGTAAATTCCCTCAAATTCTTTACAGCATTTGGCATTTGCTCATCAAAGTAGTCCCATGTGCATTGTCTCTAATTTTTAATTGGTTACTAGCATTGTTTATAAGGAAAATGATGAAAAAATATCATATGAATTATATAAACATTAAAAAGTCCCTTAAATAAGGGAAATAACATATTCCTACCTGAGTTTTTAAAGTTAGGAAATAACTTAAATGGTAATGTAAATAACAAAACTCATAGTGCAAATGACATAACTCGATGTTTGTGTATTTTTACATAATTGATAAATGAAATAATCGAAATGGTAACGTAAATGACAAAACTCAATAGTTGTATGTTTTAACATAATTGATAAGGGAAATAACTATAATGGTAACGTAAATGATAAAGTTCATGATCTTTGATCCTAACTTAAAAACCTAGATTGCTATTAAGGTAGGAGTATGCCATTTCCCTTATTTAATATGCTTTTTAGGATTTTTATAATTCATATGGTATGCTTTTGTCATTTTTCCCTATTTTCATCATGGGGGATTTTTATTGTACAACATTTGGCAAACATCTAATATCAATGCACATAAGTTATTTTTAAAAGTAACTACTTCCTCTAATCTGTAGAGATGTTAATGAAACTAAATATCTTACTCAATTTGTTAAAACAAAAACTAAATAAGTTGTTTAATCACATCAGATGATAGGTATCATTATACTTATTTTAGTCTTAAATACAAAACTTAGTTGATTTTTTGGGAAAATCTTAATAAAGTTAATTATATTACTTTAAAGCATTTAAATTTGTTGTTTATCTTCAAACTATTTTGGCTAACTAATAAACTAATATATAATATAACGATACATAATTTATGATATAATTAATTAACTTATTTACCTTATTTAATCTTTTAAAAAAATCAACTAAATCTTGAATTCAGGATTGGAGGGTAGTGTTATATTTAATTTATAAGTTATACAAATTAGTTTAACGAAGAAATTATAAATATAAATACTTTAAAGTAATTTATTTAGTTTTTTTTAACCTCTCTAAAAAAGCTAAATGATTCTAATATATAAGAGTGGAGGTAGTAGTTATTAATAAGATACCACTTATTACCCTTGATATCAACTTTTTTTATAAAAGAGAAATTAAATTTTTATGTTGTAGTTCTCTAGAGTCAGTAAAACGGGGTTGGACCCTCTGTTAGCCCACTAAAATATGTGAGTTTAGGCTAGCTAAATGTTAGCCTGCTAAGGGGTGGGGTTGAATCAGCCCGACCAAGCTGGCTAAAAAAACTTTTTTATTTCCTTTAAAAAATTTTCTTAGAATATAAACTCAAATACCCTTATTCCCTTATTTTTAATGTTGTATCTAACAACTTCATACTTTTTATGTGACATTTTTATTTTCATATTATATTTATTTAATTTACTATTATTAAATTTAAAAGAGAGAAGTTTACATATTTTTGTGATATGAGTGGGTGAAAAAAAAAGGAGGATGAAAATGAAAATTGGTTGCATGATATGAATGTATAAAAGAAAGGGAGTATGATGTGAGTGTGTTAAAGAACAAGGGGATGAGAATAAAAAAAAAAGAGTGATAATTTTTTTAAAAAAATTAATAAGTGGGTTGGTAGACTCAAGCTTGCAAAATGCTAGCTGTAACATCATGGAATTTTTGTAGGCTGAAAAACGGCATTTTATTTCAAAATAGTGTTTTTGGGTAGACCAAGGGTTGTACCCTGATATTTTTTAAGGTTTAGATGAGGTATTTTAGATGAGCAGAGGGCTTTAGTCTCTAGAGGATTCAGAGATCTCACAACGATTAAAGTGAAATCCGAGGAAGGACATCTGTGCAAAGAAGAAAAATTTTGCAAAGTTTCAGGACGAAATGCGGACATGTCCTAGAGCTTCGAAAATTCCCATTAAATCCCAAAAAATACTAGAGGAATAGTATGGCGTAGTCAAAATGTTGTTTCGAAGTTTGAGGAATTTATTGAGTTTTTGAATATTTTCATAATTTTTGGCCTGAGTTTTTGTCTAAAAATTGATATTATCATATATATTAGGACCTTAGTGTTCTGGATTGGGATATGGGAAAATTAGTACAATATTTAAAGAATTTCTGATACACTAAAAATTGGAAAAGAAAACCGATTATGTGAGCAAAAGCTCTTGAAAATCGATAGAATACTGATAAAAAAGGTTTTATGAGAAAAATTATTTTGGGAGTTTTAGACATTTAAAAATTTTGAAATTTTAATGGTAGCCTCCTGGTATTTTTATGGATTTTCTGTGAATTGTTCGGATTTTTTGGATGACTACAGAAGTTTCTAGAATTTTCTGGTTTTTGGGTCGATTTAGAAGAAATTATCCAATGAAATTGGGCTAGGTGGGCCCATTGGGCCCACATGGATGTGGCCAAGCTTTGCTTAAGGGGGAAGAAAGATTTATTTTGCATGTAAATTTGAAGATTATGTAGAAGGGGACACTTGTCAGAAAGGGGAAAGTTTATGGGAAAATTACATCTAAAGACCTAATAAATACTCACATTTTGACCCCTCCCCTTCAACTATAAATAGACCTCTTCTCCCCCTTCTCTTCACACAAAAAACATGCTTCCCCTTTCCTTTAAGAAGAAATCTCACCCTCTCAAAGTAAGCCTCTTCCAGAGCAAGTTTAAGAGGTCCCAACCTAGTCTTTGATTCAAGTAAGTTTTAGTTCCTTCCCTCTTTTGAATTCTTTTATTTTCTAGCAGTTATTAGAGTAGTATAAGGGGAGGTTCTTCTCAATTGAGTAAGCCTATATAGTAATATCTAGGCTAAAACAAGCCTTCCTAAAGGGAAATGCTATCTAATTTTTCCAAACTATGATAACCTTTCCTAAGGGAGGTGTTTTTCACCTGTCTTGGACTAAGATAACATTTTCTAGGGGTAGATGTTGTCCAATGGTCTTGGGCTGAGATGACATTTCCTAGGGGGAGGTGCTGTTCAATTGTTCCAGGCAAAAGTAGGATTTTTAAGGGGGAGGTGCTGCCCAACTGTCAAGAGGTCTAGTGGGCACATCTAAGGGGAGATGCTGCCTAATTGTCCTGGCCAGGGTAGTGGGGACGGGCCAGCAGCAGGGACCTGGGCTACACAGGGTGGACAGTAGAATGATATAGATAGGGGCATATACAATCCAGGTAGTGGGGAACCAAGACCTTAGGGGATACAGGAAAGGAAGGGCAGTAGTATACTGTTAGTGGTAGACAGTGATGCCCTATATTGTGATCTCTATAGGTGTTACAGAGAGGTGTACCAGTAATTCAGCAGCGCCACAAAACAATGAAATAGAGCCCATACACCGTGGAAGGAGTATATGGTAGCAAAAATATCTACCTTTAACTTGTATTGCTTTGTATTGTCTGTTGTTTGTTGTATGCTTGTATGTTGGGTTCTGGTTGTGTTAGCCTGTATGCATGTGAAGTATAACTTCCTGTTTATGCATTAGCTGTTTGAGTTTGAGTTTGAGTTTGAATTAAGTCATGTGCAGGCTCCCGATACATAGTATGTGTTGAGAGAGAGGGCACTAGAGGTAAAGTACTGGAATTGCATATAGCATGACATGCATTGCATTACATGGTTTTTGGTTATGATTATGCTACTGAGGTTTCTCTATAAACCTTACCCTTTCTACAATGCAGGTGAAAGTTTCGAAAGAGACAGAACAAGGGAATGTGCTTAGGCGTAGAGATTTATATTTCCTATTTATTGGCATGCATTCTTGTACAGTATGATCAATGTAATCTCTAGATTCTAGTTATGTACCTCTATTAATGAGAAAAAGTTGTTTCTCTATTCAGTTTGTGTCAATTTTAAATTTCTTTGTTTTGACATATGAACACGTCAGTAGTTCCAAGGGCCACTATAAGGGACAGAAAAGGGCCGAAAAGTGGGATGTGACATTTTGGTATAAGAGCAAAGTTTCTGATATACCTATTGCTCTGCTGTTTGCATGCTCTGCTTGTCTTTTTGATTTCCTACTTATGATTTCTATGTATGTGTTGTGTGCTAATAACTGCTACTTATATATATGAGAATGAGGTAAATATGCTATGTACCTAAAATTTATGTTCCTATGATAGAGAGTTAAGATGACAGGAATAAGACATAGATCAGGCTATAGCAGTAGCAGTGGCCGCAATAGTAGAGCATGTTAGGCAGATAATTGCAGACAAGGCGAGGGAGCCTCCACGGCTTGCTCTACCACGATCTTAGGCGAAGGGACAGATGAACGACCCAGAGACTACCCAGAGGTGGGTAGAAAAATTTTGTAAGCATAATCATCCTATCTTTGAGGGTGTTTCTGACTCATAGATAGCTAAGGACTAGGTCACCTGGCTGGAGAAGGAAGCGATCAGTGATGGAAGAACACATAAATGGTGTTATGGGCCCAGAACATCCCAGTGATGTGGGAGTTGTTCTAAGATGGTTAGAGGGCTAAATCCAACCATAAATGAGAGAGTAGCCTCAAGGATAAGGAGAGAACCCTTACAGCTAGTACCACTAGCGGCAGCTGAGACGTCTATAAGAGCTGCGAATGTGAGAAAGCAGATCTAACATCAGAGGAAAGTGAGGAGGTAGGATAGGGGCAAAGGGCTAAACTCCAGTAGGCCCAGCAAGAGGTGTGAAATCTATGGCAAGGATCACGGAGAGAGGCCATGCATAATGGGCCAAAGGATGTGTTACAGTTGCGGCAGGTCAGAACATTACGCTCAGGAGTGTGCGCAAAGCGTTGACAGTTGGAGACCACAGGTATAAAGATGAGTACTCCTTGACCTCAGGCGGAGGCTTGTAAGTCGCTTGAGCGTACAAGGTATAGAGTGTAATTACCTTGTTACAGTTTAGTGGGCTCGTCCGCTAGCCACTCATTCACAGTGTGTGAATGTGTGAGGAGATTGGGTCTCACTATGGATACATTGCCATGTGATTTCGCATTCAATCCTAATGGCACCATAGGTTGCACCTTCAGAGTATGTTTGAGTAGTATTGTCTGGTATATGCAATGTTGCCCTGAGTTTGAGTTGCATACCTCTTCATGATAGGTATGCCATAGTTGGCCTGACCTGGTTATCGTCCAATGCCATACTCCTTGATAGTAAAAGTAGATCTCTGATATTCTTCCTATAGAGAGAGTTAGTCCCTAGCACCAAGGTACAACTGAACCTTGTAATAGAGACTCAAGTATAAAGGTACCTAAGGCAAGGTTGCTGAGGCTACATAGTATCTCCCTCACAGTAAGTAGAGGCTTACGAGGGGATTGAGAGAATCCCAGTAGCTAGCAAGTTTTGAAAGTCTTTATGAAAAGAGATCAATGGATTGTAACCATAAAGAGAGGTGGAGAAGACCATTGATATGGTACTAGTAGTGTAGTAGGTCTCAAAAGCTCCTTATAGAATGGCTCCCAATGAGGTGGTTGAGCCAGGGGATATATAAAAGAGCTAGTAGAGAAAGGTTTAGCAAACCCAGAGGGGGTGCTCCAGTACGATGTATGAGGAACAAAAAAAATCGCAGCTTTACGCTATGTATAGACTTCCATGAATTGAGTAGAGTTAATGTTAATGATGGGATTCCCATAGATACCACTGTTAGAGATGTGCATAAGACAGGTGAGAGACTCTTGGTTTTAATGTGACCTCTTAGTTTGGGAGGTGATCCTTTGTATCAAAGTAGTGTAGCGGAAGCGTGGTGCACTGTCCTCTGAAGAGAAGAAAGAAAAAGCGGCTGAGACAAGGCAAGAGGAGTGATCTTACCCCAATAAGAGGGAGGATAACCAAGATTAGTGCAAGAAGGGTTGCATCTTGTACTTAGTAAAGTAAGAGGAAAGAGCAAGTCCTTTCCTTGTATGATCTCCAGTCAGTGAGAGATTATGAGAACAGTGGTATGAGTTTGAGAATGGGACCCCATAATGATGGAAAGGTTGAGTGAGATCCATAAGACAACAAGGTAATCAGTAGTTAGTCTTGGGGAATTATTTGTAAAGTTGATAGCTAAATGGTAGACATAGTACTCTGCAACTTAGTTCGATGGTCTAAGGTAGCCAGAGAGGGAACATGACTTGAGAAAGTGTCTAGGGTCACAAAGAATCTTGAAGATGCTTGCAGTTGAGCACAGTTAGCTTCTCAAGATCAATTTGCTAGTGAGTGCAGCTAGCTCCCAGGATCATTTTTGGGACTTGGTTGTGTTAGATCCTATGTTTTGATGATTGCCAAACTTAGAAAGATTTTTAAGAGAATGTTTCTAATCATGGGAAACAAAGGGAAATTACTAAAGTGATTATACTTGA
>JBAGKO010000010.1:11230162-11253071 GCA_037177275.1 Acacia concinna
AACCGTTCGGTAAGGGATTGTATTGTAAATAAATACTGTATATTACGTAATACATTTTTATGTGATTTCCATTTGCTATTTGAACTACGTTTTATTACTTTGATAAAAGTTGGATTAAAAGAGAGGTGTGACAGATTGTCCCTTGTACTGATTTCAATAAAAAAAAATGAATACTCCCTTTGTCCAAAAATATAAAAGACAACTGCCACTTTTGCTCTGTTCTAAAATATAAGAGACATTTGAAGAATGTCTTGTACTTTAATTTTTTTCTAGTTTTGCTCTTATTCAATACCAATGTATGAATTATTGTGTTGACTATAAAAGTGATCATTCTTGAGGAGAGAAGAGAGGGGTATGGGGAGAGAGAGTGATGGACTTTGATAAGGGTATTCTCTTTCATATTTCATATCTCCTTATTATAAGGGTATTTTAGTAAAAATGAGTAACAATTCTGACATACTTATTGTTCTTAACCGTCACTTTAAATCAAGAGATTCAGTTAAATATCTTTTATATCTTGGGATGGATGAAATAGTAAATTTATAATTATATATATAAATATATTTAAAAAATAACTCACAAACATATTATAAGTATGTACTATAAAAGAAAAGTGGTTATCTCTCTCTATATTAAAATATCACCTCAGTGGTCATCATGTAACTTCCAAGCGTTAAGCTTGCCTTTTTAATAAATAATAAAAAAAAAAAAAAATCACCACAGTACTCCTAATCTAAAAGCTTAATCACAAGGTATAATAATCATATTGATCCTCAAAGAGAAACTCTAGGCCTGAGATAACTTAGGCAACGGTGGCTTCACTGCACCACATATATTACTGTTGAAATGAAGAGCGATGGCTTCGGGTATATTACCCCTCCCTTCCCAGGTGATGTTAAATAATGGGCTTGGGACCCTTGTCTCTCTCTGTCTAATTTTTTTTTGGAGAAAATTGCACTGAGGTTCAAAATAAGGGAATTTACGTCAAAGAGGTCTCGAGATAAAAAAATACTACTGTTAAGTCCTCAATATAAAGAATATATTACTGCCAAGTCTTAATTAACAACCCTGAAGTTATTAATGGCGCCACTGGGGTTGTTAATGACAATCTCCTGAGGTTGTCATTAACAACTCCAGCGGTGCCATTAACAATTATGGGACCTGATAATAATTTATTTATATTTCGGGACCACTTTAACATAAATTCCCTTATTTGGGACCTCACTGCAATTTTCTTTTTTTTTTTTTCAACTTTCTGTTGTCTTTCCCCTTTTTGATTTCCCTTTTTTCTAATTTGTTTTATATAATAAATCATATTTTTAATAAATCCTTTTTATTCCTATAATTATATAATAAACTAATTCATCATAAATAATTATTTTCTAATTCTACTTAAACCCTTATGGCAAAAAAAATTCTACTTAACCCTAAAATAAAATTTATGATGTTGCACTTTCGATCTTGAAGAAGTCTTTCATTACAAAACTAGTACTGGACACCCTTTGAAAGTAGAAGCTTTGCCTCCAATGATAATTTTTGCAGCGAACAAGGCCACTGATGAATCCGGTGATGACACATCAAGCCTGATGCCGATCCCTCACAAATTTCCCACTGCTCCGACGACAGTCCCTCGTGAATCTCCTACGGCTACAATGTTAGTCCCTCGTAGACCTCCCACCACTCTAATACCATGTTAAGAGACGTTTCAAGTTCTAACCATTGTTAAGGACACCTGGCAATACTATCGGCAGAACTAACATAGAGATGCCTAACTCTTACCCTCATCTCCGCTTTTGGTCTTGAAGAAGTCTATGACCACAAAATTAGGGCCCTGCACCTTTTAACATTAATTTGAAGCTTCACCTCCAATGGCAAGCCTCTCATGGCAATTATGTCATTGATAAGGCCACTGATGGGTCCAGTAACACGTTAAGCACTGATGCTAGTCCCTCACAGACCTCTCACTCATCCGATGTTGGTCCCTTACACTGCTCTGATACCATATTAAGAGATTAGAGAAGAACAAGAACAATGAGTATGTGATCTTTCATCACAATTCACTTACAGAACTCCCTTATAGGACGTGCTTTATTTTGTCAATCCATGATATTAGGTTGTCCATTTTACTTTTAAAAGATAAATACCATGTAATGTTATTTAATTTCCTGTGTATGGATTATTTGGGATTTTTCATTAGATATATACCTTGTCCTATTTCAATATTTACACTATCATATCCTGAGTATGCGATCTTTCGACAAATTCATCACTTCGACTCTACACAATAAAGTGGCTGTTTGGTATAAGGCAAGGAAGAAAAAGGGAGGAGAAAATTTCTTGATTTAAATTGGAGTTTATATTATATTTTTTTTGCAAGGAGTGCAAACATGCTTTATATATAAGATAATAAGAGTACTGAATCACAGCACTATAATTCTTTTCATGTTTGTTTTACCCCTTTTTAAATCACAGCGCTATAATTCTTTTCAATGTCCATTATTTGAAGTTATTCACAAATTGTGAACAGTATGACTCATACGGTATGACGCAATGGTATTATATTGTTTGGTTGCAAGAAAACGCGAATTCGAATTTTGAAACGAGCCATCAACTATGTAGAATTAAAATGATCCGAGTAATTGTATTTATATTGGACAAAATTTATATGATGTGTTATTCTTGAGGTATATAAGTATTTCTTTTTTCAGCCTCTTCCACTACTTCTCTGTCTCCTTTGGTCTCCTCCTCATCTACGTACCCTTTTTTTGAAGTCAACAACGAGGAATTTGAGATCCAACGACGACGACAAAGCATTGTTTGTTATTGTTGATGATTTTGGTACTCGCCTCTTTCCTCTTTGGCTTTAATATGAAAGGAAAGGGATTACGGAATTCTTTCATTTTTGCTCAACTTTTTATGTTTGTTTCTCTTACGGTATGGTTATTGATTGGGATTATTCATTGAAGAGTTGAATATGAGTATTTGTACATTAGGTACGGCTTGATATTTATTAGGGAAAATTGCGTATTGGTCCCGACCAAGAGAATATACGACAAAATGGTCCCGCGAAATCGCGTAATTGCAAAAAAGTCCCTGAGTTTCTTCAAAAATTTCAAATTGTTGTTAATGACAACAATTTGTGATATGTAAATGTTCTCATGCACTGAGTTTGAAGTTGTCAATGGAGCCTGATGTAGTTGTCATTAAGGGCACCGATAGTTGTTAATGATAACAATGTGTGATATTTTTGAAGAAGTTGTCAATGGAGCTAGATGTAGTTGTTAATGACAATAATGTGTGATATTTTTGAAGAAGTTGTCAATGGAGCTAGATGTAGTTGTTAATGACAACAATTGTGAATAAGGGCAAAAGGGACATTTCTTATTGTGAATTAATTGCAAAAAAGTACCACGGGACTTTTTTGCAATTATGCGATTTCGTGGGACCATTTTGTTGTATATTCTCTTAGTCGGGACCAATACGCAATTTTCCCTAAATTAATTGCTTCAATATATACGATCTTCAATTGCTTATAACGTTTCACCCTGCAGACCATAAATAATTCGGAGCAATTTCAGCCATGCTGGTGGCACTGTTTATTATTATTTTTTACTTTTTTTGGGCTGAAGGTAATGATATGACTATATTTATATACTTCATGATCTGTATACGGCTCTACATTCTGTAAATTCCGCCAAATTCTTTACGGCCTGCAGTATTTCGCATTTGCTCATTAAAAGGGGTACATCAAAATTGCCCCATGTGCATTATTCTAAATTTTAATTTGCAGAGTTACTAGCATTGTTTCTATCATGGGGGATTTGCATTGTACAGCATTTGGCAAACATCAACTTTCAATGCATCATATATTCGGGCATAAAGTTATTTTTTCAACAGTAACTATTCCTCTAATCTTAAATATAAAATTTAGTTGATATTAAAAAAGTTAAATAAATTACTTAATTTGTTAAAAAAAATAATGGGAGATGAAGTTGAATAATTTGATCTTGAGCCAAGTGATTTATTTTGGCGCCATAATTCATATTTCTTTTTCAAAATGTATTAAAGTCTTATATTTTAGACAAAAATAAATGATTGTTTAGCTCCTATATCTGATATCAAAAGTAGTACTAATTATTAATTAGTATTTTATTAGTAAGGAGGACTTTTTAGAATTGGGAGGATATTGCTAACATTTTATTCTCTTTTAACATTTTAATTAATTAACTAATGGGAAATTAATTAGTTAAATTATAATGGAGTTTAATGGTTTGAGAAATGTAAAAGATTTGTTGATTTTAGAGATAGACCCACCACATACATATTTTCATTTCACATTTTATCATCTCTCATCATCTCCTTTTCTCAATTTTTGCCATTCAATAGCTCACAAAAGACAAATTTAAACAAGGGTTTAGGTGCAAAACTACCCATGTAAATATTTCAAAAGTGTGCCGACAACTTTTATATTTTTTGGTACAAAAATACCCATCAACATTTAAGAAATGGGCAACAATGCCAGCTCCATTAACTAAAACTAACGGATATTTTGTACACCCCACTTTAATAATTTTTGAATAATATTTTGAGAGCACGAGTGTAAAAATACCTATCTACAAATTTCACAGGTGCGTCTAGCACCATTTTGTGGGCCCTATTTTAATAATTTTTTAAAACATTTTTGGATTTATAACTAGGTGCAAAAATAATTGGTTTGGAGAGATATGAAAGCGCAAAAAAAAACACCCTATATACAATTTTATGTGGACAAAAATGTTCTGATTTAATAATTCTTTGATTTTCAATAGGATACAAAAATACTTTTAATCAAAGGGGACAAAAATGCAAGCTCCGCTAATGAAGAAAATATTTGTTAATTTTTTAGCTTCATTAATCAAAGGAGCGGGTAGCACAAAAATGGTAACAATATAAGTGGCTAGAGAGAGTCAGTTGTGAGGGAGAGAGGTGCATGAAATAGAGCAAGTGAGAGTTTTTTAGATAATTATTAAAGTAGGGCCTACAAAGTATCAATTAACAAATGTTTGCCTTAATTAACATAGATAAAATTTTTGCCTCATGTTTTTAATAATAATCATAGGTATTTTTGTCCGCATAACAATATATATTTGGTGTTTTTTTGTTTTTGCACATTCACATTCCTCCAAACTAATTATTTTTGCACCCGGTTAAAAATAAAAAAATATGTAAAAAATTATTAAAGTGGGGCCCAAGAAATGGTGTTAGACACACTTGTGGAATTTGTATATTTTTACACATGTGCCCTCAAAATGTTATTAAAATATTATTAAAGTTGGGTTCACAAAAAGTCCGTTAGGTTTAATTAATGGAGCTGACATTTTTGTCCTATTTTTAAATATTGATGGATATTTTTACACTAAAAAATGTAAAAGGTGCACACACTTTGAAAATATTTCCGTAGGTAGTTTTACACCTAAACCCTTTAAACAATTTCTTCATGACTACAAAAGACATTGAAACTTCATTAGATAAAAAAAAATCGTTAACCATATACGAGTTTAACTGTAGTATATTTGTTAATATTTTTTCAAACTATAGCATCTCAGTATTTTTCTTTTTTTCCCCTCCTCACAGCACAGGGGTTAATAAGCCCAACTTTTCTTTTGTGAGAATCGCCAAAAAAGGGGAGGAAAAATAAATTAAAAAAGAAGCCAACCATTACACTGCCCTTTTGTGGAGTCAGCGGTCTGTCCCTTCAGTTCTTCCTTTAATTGTTGTTATCTGAGTTTGGACTTTTGAGACCACCCGCCCCTGCAGAAGCAGAGTGCGCCAACTTCTTCGGTCACCAAATTTATGCGCAATTCTCAACTGTGATTTTCCTTATGAGTTATTACTATATTGATTTGTGCAACTAGGCTATGTGTACAAGACCCAGTAGTGGATTTCTACATCATCCCCGGCCCTAGCTTTAAAACAGTAAGCACGAACACAAATTTTTACTCCGTCCACATAACGTTTTCCACTTTCCCCTGACTTGTTGGTGATCACGTTTAATGCCTCTTAAATTGTCCTTAGTGGAGGCAAGCGTGGATAAAGGGAAGATAACAGTAACTGGGCAAGGCTACAAAGTCATTAAAAGTTGAAGTGACACATAAGGATAGATATCTTCTACATTTATAACACAAAAGCACCTGCCACCCACAGGTAGTGAACCTAAACCATTTACTAGCCAAGCAGCGTAAATGCAGAGTTCTTTTTACTCATTAGTGATTCCACCACCACAAGTTGCATCATCGTTGCCTCTAGTGCCACGAGGCGTTGGAAGAGGCGGCGGTGATTGAAGCGTACCCATAAGCCTGTAAGATGAAGGAGTTGGTGGACATTTGGGAGAAAGGTTGAGCATCTCCAAGGCCTGAACTCTGAGCTCCATAGGATAATCTGCAACACAACCAATCCTGGGCCCAGCTCCTGTTGACCATTTGAGAGAAAGTTGGTGCCCCAGCTGGTAGGACTTCGTTGCTTTCTTTGAATTGATTCTCTGCAATATAGCTTTCTTGGGCACTTCGGCTCTTGGGCTCTGAAGGCCACCGGACAGAGTCCTTTCATAATTTCCTGCTGATTGAGGTCGAGTCTCTTCCTTTCCTTTTTCGGTTTCCTTAGAAATTTCAGGCTCTAGTGTCTCAGCAGCACTTGATGCTTCAGATGTTGCTCCTTCGATGAGCTTCCCATCCTCATACATCTCTGAGTCCTCATTTGCTTTGTGTATCTGAAATCATGGATCAGAGCTGGCCAATATCAATAAAGAATGTACGTACGGAATAATGAGGTTAGCCACAGAGGCCATCCAAGTCCTCATCCTAATAAGAGGATTGCGTTCCACAGGCAAGATTTTGCTATTCTGTGAACCTGGGATTAAGCATTACAGAAAGAAAAAGTTTCTTATTCTAATTAATCACCTCAACTTCATCGAGATGGACGCCTTTTTCCTTGAGATATGATTGGAAACTGTCAAAAGTGTCATCTGTTGGCCGGTAATGCCCACTATAAGGAGAGATGGACTGTGATACGGAAAGCAGTTGAGGATTAGAAGTCATAATTTACCACAATAAAGTGGAATCAGGACCATCTTTCGGATGGTTCCATTATAACAAGAGTTTACCTTAAGAATACCATGCTCTGAAACTAGCCTACCAGCAGCTAATGTAGCTCCTCCAGCTAGGAAACTGGAATGGTGAAATAATCCTTTCTTTTTCTGGCAGGATATCAAAATCTATTACTGGTTCTGGAAAAATGTGTACGGAAGAATACAGGAAACTAGAAAAAATGACTGAGCTTGAACTGTTACCTCGCCTGCATAAAGTTTCTTAGAGGTGCTCATTACGAATATCCACTTGGAACTTCCAGAATCTTTTTTCGTATGAAGGAGAACTCCAGACTGACTGTGGACGATCTTGCCCTCCTCCACAGTGTACTCATAGTTTTTTCTTTCTTGCTGAAGAAACAACGTGAAAAAATAAAAACAGGTCATGTGAGGAACGAGTGAACGGGCCAGAACCTTTGAACAATACAGTAAAACTCATGACAAACAATATAATCGGCCAGCACGACAAAGAAGAAAAACCAATTAGTCTAAAGAATCACATACAGGACCAAGGTACTTAATGCATTGCTTTTGAAGCTTTGATCTGGGACACTCCGAGTGATCAAAATTCTTCCCTCCTCCTATATCCAACCTGCAGAAAGTCAACAAAACTTGGAACTTATCAATGGGTTGTCCCTCATTCACTCTAAGAAAAATTCAACACTAATTTAAGTTGTCTTAGCAAGACTCAATCATCCTCAGGCGCAAAAGAAAGAAAACAGAGAAACGGAATAGAAGTCTTTTTCTCGGGTAAATTAGTCTCACCAAAAAAAGAATGGCTGACCAGCATCAGTTTTGCACCATTCCTCATAATACTTATGCAAGTTATGTCCATACCGATGGCGTGGATCAATCTACAATTAGAAGCACGATAGCAATAGACATGAGAATTAGGGTTCAAGCATCCTAGAAGAAAAAACTAATTGGGAAAAAAATGAATAAAGGAATAGAGAGCAGTACTTACAGCTTCAATCCAGTGCTGAAAGGCCAACTTCTGTGCCTTAGCATCCTTGGACAAACCCTTGCCCACCTGCCCAAACAGATCGTTTTCTAATTGATTACAATCAAGCATATCACCAAAAACGACCCTACAGGCTACAGCAACCATTGTTAGGAGGCCTAAACCAAAGGTCTCAGAGGAGGGATTCCAACCATACCTTAGCAGCATTCAATTTACCCCGACTCCACCGTGATGCAGCAGTTTGAGGTAAATTGAAGAATGAAATTGTGCTCTGATTGAGCCTAGCAGAGTCTATCGCTTGCCACCTTCATTACAATAAGCTCGGTTTTAACAATTTACATAATAGATAAAGGAAGACAGAGAAAGCGCAAGGATAATAGTCTCCGGGCACCCACCATAGTTCCTCGGCAACGACAGCGGAATCTGCCAGTCTTCGCCGGGTGCGGTAACTCCTGTACACCTTCTGCAACTTGACAACGGCAGTCATCTGAGGACTCGCGCCTTCCAGCTCGTTTGGCGCCACCGGAATCTGAGTGGGTCCACCTCCCTGTTCAGAACCGTCATCGCCGTCGTCGGCCGTTATTTTTCCGTCAGGCACCGGCGAAGCCGTCCCGCCATTGGGGGCGAAAGGCATTTTAAAGCGGTCGGGTATAAGATCATCCATCGTCGGAGAAACTGCAGGGGAGGCTTTTAGCTCCGAGTCACCAGTTACCGGAAGGATCGGATATGAAGAATCGGGAACACCGGAGGATTTGAATTCGTCGGCATGAATGTCGGAGTTGGATAAGCCCATGGAGTTGAGGGAGTAAGGAAATGGCGACTTAGACTGAAGGTCAAAACCGGACACGGGGTGGGTTTGAATTTCCATGAGGGACCGAGTCAAGGAAGCAGATTCTGGTTTGCCCGAGAAACCAACACCAGAGACAGCAAATTCTGAGAGGGAAATCTCTATCTGTGGAATTTATGTGCATGCAAAGGAGTGAGCGCTTGGGGCTTGGGAGAGAGTCAGAGAGCGGTTTTGCTGTTTTTGGAGAAAGCGAAGCTTTTATATAAATATTTGCATACTAACGCAGCTTTCTCCGAGAAACGGAAACCAACTTGTTATTTTTCCTTACTATTTTATTGATGGACTTAATTAAATTTCCCCATTATTTAATCGCTACTGCCTGCTGGCTTCTGATACGCGCTGCACCAGAGCGTCTGCAAGCCACTCGCTTCGTTGCATAACAGAGACATCTTTTTTTTTTTTTTATCAAACCTAACAGCCGTCTTCTCCAGGAGTCAAACTCCATTAAAATTTTACAGAGCGATGGGGAACATATATCCAAAAAAAACAACATAAAGGAGATGAAACTGATATTGAGGAATTTTTTGAAAAATTATATGAAATAAATATATCTATAATTACTTTTCTTTTTAATAGCATCATCTTTGCAAAAATATCCTCCTCTGTGATCTACTAGTTGAAAACAAAGTTGGTGCAAAAAAACATTTTTACTGTACCAGTCCCAACCCAACACATAAAACGTACTATAATTTAGACTTTAGAGAGTCGTTTGACCGCCTTTTAATCATAAGGCATGTTATTACTTGACTGTTTGTTACTCTAAATTATTACACTCTATGCAGTACGTACATATAATTAAGATGCAAGGCCCCAATGTTGGAGTTCGGCCGAAAGAAAGGCCCTAATCTTGGAGAAATGCAAGTCAATAGCATTTTCCTGTGCACCCTTTCATGATTAAGTACTCCATTAGCAACAGAACCTTTAAAACACAGAAACACACTTGAAATGAATTTGTTTGTATTAAAAGGATCACGGGCTTGCACATCGATAAAATAATCCGTTTTATTTAAATGCTGGTGATTAATGTGCCCTCCGGGTTTATCTTCCCATCTCATTCTTTGTTGTGTGTCCAACGTTTTTTTTGGAAATTTATATATATATATATATATATATATAGCTTCCTGTAAATTTACAGGAAATACCGACAGACCATCATTATTTTTTTCACTCCAATTGCGCATAATTTAGAGGAAAATATTTCTCACAGTCACATTTGAAAGATTCCTTGTATACATATATTTATTCCACTTCTGGCATGATCATTAGCCTTAAAATGATGTAATTAAATTCAACTAAACATAGTTGACTGTCCAGACTCAAAAACCACATTCTTTTGCTAACTAATTAATACTCCCTCCAATTCTAAATATAAAATTTAATTGATTTTTTTTAGAAGTTAATAAAGATAAATAAGTTCCTTAATGATATTATATTATATATATTAGTTTGTATGTTATGCAAAATAATTTGAAAAAAAATAATAAATTTGAACACTTCAAAGTAATGTACTTAGCTTAATTTTTTAAATTCTCTAAAAAGTCAATGGGTCTTATATTTAAGATAGTAGATAATACACTAATATATATATATATATATATATATATATAGTCCCTATAAAATATAATATTACAATAATAAGAAACGATTCATACAAGTGTACCGAACTAATTTTATTCCAAACAGCTTCTCACGAGCGAGAGTGCAAGATGAAACATATATAACAAACAAAAAATGATGGGTTAGAAAAGATTACTCTGTAAGTGTGACCTGAACTCGTGTGTGAATTTAGCACTAGATGAGATAAATAACGTATTGTGCCAGTTGTTGATATTATTATTATTTTGGTAGAATATTGTGCTAGTTGTTCCGAACAGTATTTTAATTATCTCGCGGTCAAAGGTGCTAACAGATTGGGATGAACCAACAAATCAGACAACAAGAGGTCATCCAGTTATGGACAAATTAAACTATTGTTATTGTTATTGTCATCGTTGTTGTTGTGGTGATGTGATCAGTTCAAGAAGAAATAAAATTAAAAACATTAGGATGAAGGGCATGAAAGAGTTGTGCAGATATTTGCTTTTGTCTTTAATATTATATTCCCTCTACTTTTATTTATAAGATTTTTTTGACTTTTTTAGAAAATTTTAAAAAAATTCTAAAAAGGTTAATTATACTGCTTAAGACATTAAAATTTATCACTTTTTCTTCAAATTATATTATTTAACTTATAAACTACTATATAATATAATAAAACACAATATATAATGTTATTAAGTAATATAATTAACTTTGTTACAATTTTCTTAAGATTTTTTTTTTTAAAAAAATCGGTTTGTATTATTCTTCAACTCATAACTCTTCTCACCTTCAACCGTCCTTTGCTTCAAATGGGTAGACTTGGGAGGGACATGCTTCTGTCCTATGCGGAATCCGTCCGCTACCATTCTTTTCTTTTATACGGCACGGTTTTGGTGTAAATATCAGCTTATTCTTTTTTTTATTATTTTATTTTATAATTTTGATCATCTCAAAAGTATTTTTGTGGTACCATCCATGATCCTAAAATATTTATTGTAGTATCCTAAAATGGTTTTTAATCGACTTAACAACTTAAAATATTTTTTTAGTACTATTGTAACTATCAACACAAATAATTATTTTTTTTCTAACTGTCAGCATACAACACTAAAAATATTTTGCCATTGACACTCATTATCATAAAATAATTTTTTGTGTCATATTTTAGGATATTTAATGCACTAAAAATTAGTTTAGCATACCAGATAATAAAAAAAAACTATTATTTGTGTTGACAATTAGATACTAGGTAATACTGAAAGAATATTTTAGATGATTAAATCGAACAAAAATCATTTTAAGATTCTAAAATAAATATTTTAAGATCCTAGTGATGTTAAAAAAATACTTTTAAGATGCTCAAGGCCATTTAAAAAAAAACAAAAAAGAGGAAAATGATATTTGCACCAAAAAGGTACCGCATAAAAGAAAAGAACGGGAGCAGATGGCTTTCATAGAGGAAAGAAGCCATGTCCGACTTGGGAACACCTGAAAAAGTTTTATATTTTATGAGACAATCTTTTAAAGTATTTATTTTATACCCAAAATCGCTTAAAATACATTGAACAGATAAGTGCGAATCAATGGTAAATTTTGGGAGTTAAAATTCATTTGAAAAGGGGAAAAAAAAGAGTTGTTCTACTTTTAAGCAAAATATTAAAAATCGGATCAGTCATTGAACCAATCAAGGCATTAGGTCAAGAGTCAATAGATTAGACAAGGTAATTAACCTAAGACTAAACAGGTGAGAAAATTAAGATTTTAGAACTATTAGTATAAAATTAAAAAATCAGGATAAACCAGTTTACTGTCAATTTAGGTTAGTTCGACTCCTCCGAAATCCATTGAATTGGATTAAATATGTGGCTAGTTCACCAATTTTTGATCCAACTGTCCAACCCAATCCGATTTTTAATTCAGTCCTTTTAAGCTTTAACGTGTGTGTGTGTGTATTTGTGGATAAAAATGGTTTCAATTTTTGTATATATAGGAGAAAAAGGACAAGAGTTGTTTCTGGAGAATACAGGTGCGTGGAGCAGCAACGGGGAAGGCAGGCGCGCGTGCGGGTGGGGAAGGCAGGAGTTTAGGGGATGAAAGGGATGTTTGATTAAAAGGGGTACACATAAGGGACAATTAAGACAATAATTAAGAGTGGGAAACACAAATTAGACAATGAAGGGTATGGTGCTCGTGACACTAGTGGCAAGCTCACAACGAGGAGAGATTTAAGTAGACGACACAAATTTTTATGACCATGGATCATATCTTCCCCTTCCTCCATGTGAACCCGTGATATTTATTATGTGTGAGAATAAAATACTTTCCCTAATAAATATAAGATTCATGTAGCTTTAACTACTAAAAAACTTTACGGATGTTGTTCTTTATATACGACGGCTTTTAACTGTTATATATTTTATTGTTATATGTCTATATATTGCAATTCAACAACTGTTATATATCATTTTTCATATATGGTGGTTTTTTATTAAGGACAGTCATATCAGCGTCACTTACATATAACAGTTGTTTTGAAGCAACAACAATATCTATGTATATATGACAGTTTTTGTCAAACAACCGCAAAGTATTTCTTATGTTTTAAATACAATATTTTTCATAATTCCTCTTTAGCGATAATTCATACTCCTTCAGCAGACAAATTTATCTAGATCCTCTCCTGCACCCATTCGTAATGGTATACTTTAATTTCTATTGAGCACAGTAATATTAATTATTCTTCTCACCGTATGCAACAGGTTGTACGGAGAAAGTAGTGTATATACCAATGCAGTGAAGATTAAGAAAAGTAAACCGCAATGATGGATAGTGCAGAAGAAAATATGAAGAAAATTGTTTGCCCGCTAGATAACTATGAATTATCGCCAAATAGGGGTTCTAGCAAATGCTGTACTTGAAACATACAAATGTGCGCGCGCGCGCGCAAATGCATAAGATGATTATATATATAAATTAAAACTAACCCACCAGCCATATTTGAGCAATTTATAAGCATGAATAATTTAAAGAAAAAGGCGACAATAATATGAAGAAATGATTTAAGTTAATTAATTTCTCTTATTTCCCCATTGATCTACCCCCACTGTCGTTAAGTTGTGCCATTCGACAGAACAAGGGAGACATAATTATAAATTCCCAAATAAAGTTAATAATAGCGATAAAGATCAATGGAGAAATCAGATAAGGACATTTTTAATTTACCTAATTTTGGGGAAGCACCAATTTACAATCTGACTATATATTCACATAATGTGAAAAGCTGGAAGAAATAGAAGAATTTTTTAGGAATCCTACAAGATCCATTTGTTCTTTTTTTTCTCTAAAAGATGGTCAAGAACAACAAGCTAAGTGACCATTATTAATCAATAATTTCACCATATCAGAAAAAACAAGCATTAAACGATGGTTAATAATTAATTAAATAAAGACCCTAAACCCTACATTAAAACCACCTAGAGCAACAAGATTAATCATTTCGAAAAATCAGAAAAATAAGATATGTAACATGACCTATTGTACAACAAAGAATAGAGTAGGAATGAAAAGAAAGTTCTAACTTTTATTCAAAAAGCACAAAATTCACAATCTATTTAAACATTTTAACAGTAAACCAACGAAAGTGTAAGGGATGAAAGTTCTCACTTTTATTTGATTCATCACCACAACACTTACAGAGACTTGAAGAACACCTAATATAGAACACAGAACCATCAATCGACAGATAAGTTCACAGACACTGGGAGGAGGAGAATCATGATTTCAGCAACAATAAAGAGAGAAATGAAGGCAAGGACACCAGAAAATAGTGACGAGAGGACATATGATAAAATTGTGGTGAAGATGTTATAGGTTTATATTGTGAAAATAGGGTCCAGAGATCTCAATTTATAAACACATATCTATAATTGTTATTAAAAGAATGTCACATATAAAATATATGACGATTGTTTTGTAAAAAAAATTATTGTCTATATATCACAATTATATATAAAACTACGATATATTTATTTCTTATATATAAAGTTCTTTTAATAAACCTTCATATATGTCAAGGGACTGTCGATTTAAATTTCACCTCTTTATATATGACATTTTTGTAAAAACTGCCATATATATTTCACATATATATGGCGATGTTTTTTTAAAACCATCATATATGTCAAGAGCATGTGTCAATTCAAATCTCGCCTCTTTATATATAGGAGTGTTTCCAATAACTGCGATATATAGAACATCATATATACATAAATACATGATAGTGTTTTGTTGAGAGAAATTAGGGAGGTAAATAATTTATTTAATCATATCATATGGAGTACATCATTATTTTATATTATATATAAGCTAATAAGTTAAACAAAATACTTTGAAGAAGAATAATACATATTAAAGTAATATAATTAACCTTTTTAAGATGTTATAAAAAAATAATCAGATATATTTAGGATCGGAAGTAGTATTACTACGTGTTATTCTAAATAAAAAGAATTAACTTTTGTTTATAAAGGTTAAAATAAATAAATAGATTATCTAATTATATAATATATTATATATAATTAAATCATAAGTACATCAATATTTAAGAGGAAAGAGAATAATATTGTTTTGACTTCAAAGGTGTTTAGGTAGAGGATAAAAGTAATTTTAAGTAGTTTTTCATTTAAAGTGAAATAGGTTTTTTGACACGCTTGAGTAATGATTTAAATGTAATGGAGTTTTTTATTAAAAAGTTCATTTTCACAAAATCTAGCACAATAAAAATTATTTTAGTTATTTTTTATTTAAACATAAATAATTTTTTATAAGTTAGGAGGTGCAGTTGGAAATCACACACGAGTATTAAAGGGAGAGGGATTACGTACGTGCGTGTACATAGTGCATTGGCTAAAGACCCAGAATCTCACCTAGCACATTGACCCTCCCTCTTTATCTATGGTCCCTCTTCCTAGTCCCTTCCCTCTTCTCTGTGCAATCGTCGGCGCCTCATTGTCCACAGGCAGACAGCAGGGAACAATTAATAAAACCATTGTGGAGTAGCATTACTATTATTACCACACTCATTATATTTAGTGACCACGTTGCATTCTTGATGTACGGATCTGCATCTGCTCCCCGGATTCTCTGAACAGTTCCATTATTTCACCTTTTTTGTTTTTATCCGTCCAAAAGCTATTTTTGAGATTTGACTACTGCGAGTGCCTAGTGCCTAGTGCCTAGTGCCTAGTGCCCGTCCTAATCATCGTTTTCAAGAGTTTCATACCCACTTTTCCTTCTCATTCATTATCCTATTTATATATGCTACGAGTATTTTTGAACCCCATATTTATTTATGAAACCCCGCCACCAACCTCCAATCACACGTAACCCCATTGATTTTATTCATTTGTTATTATTCACCTTCATTAATTTAAAGGGTGAAAGTAAGGAGGGGGGGTATGGGGACCAGCTATATATATATATATATATAAATATAAAGAGGAAAAATGGAGAGTGAGAGAAGCTTAAATATAATTAGTAAACTTATGGCAAAAATAAATAAATAATTAGTAAACAAACATGTGCGGGGCATGCCGTGGACTCTCGATCAGTCAATTTTGTGGTGCGCATTCCTTTCCAGCTTGTCATCACTGTTATTATTCACTCAACCGTGTCACTCTTAACTTCTTCCCTCTGTTCAAAGTCATCCTAAACTTGGCACGTACTGTATACCTGCTTGGTTCCTTGGACAAGTTGCTGGGAAGGGAAAGAAAAGAAAACTATATATTTATTATGCTTTTTCCAAGTATGATATTCTACCTCGTCTTTATTATGTGATATACTTTGTTTAATTCTAATTATAAAGACCTATTATCTTTTTTTTTTAAATTATATTGTTTAATCTATGAATTAATATACACTGTAATAAAACATAATATATTATATGATTAAATAATATAATTAATTTTTTTAAAATTTTCTATTATTCTTTAAAAAAAAGTAAAAAGCCTTTATAAATAAGTATATAATTATTTAACACAGTTGTGTAGTGTGTGCGCATAAAATATTCAATAATCATCCACTTTAATTTCAAGTTTCAACACACATGCATGGCCCGCGATACTTGTGACTAATTTTTTGGTCGCTCCTGTTGAATAATCGTGATTGACTTGTGCACTTTAATTTTTTTTTTTTCCAACATACTTGTGCACTTTAATTACTTTATGCCGAAATTGGTTTATGAACGCCGCACTATTTGAGAGAACACTGCTGAATCATTAATTTGTCATGTCTCGCGCTCTTCTTCCAACTCCACCCACAAAATTAGCTTCGTTCTTGCTTAATTTTATTTTCTCCGAATTGCAAATATATACATTAATCTCATTCTTAGTATAATTTATACTGTATTAATTTTATAGTGAGAATCAGAGGCAGTTTCTTATAGATAGCATCATCTACTCTAGTCTCTCTCTATTTTATTCTCTCTTTTTTTCGAACAATCTATTTTTATTCTCTCTTCTGTTATAGTTCATACCCATAAAAACTTTGCGCTCTTGTAGCTAGGCCAGTAACTTCTAACATATTTAATCACTCACGATTCGTCATATCATATTTAAGATAGTCAACATGTTTAAAAGGTTTCAGTTTACTTTTAATTTCCATCATATAAGACATTGCTTAGGGGTTCAGCTAGAATTTTGATGTGGAGACGCTACCACGAGTTTTTAAAATAATATGTAATCTTTAAATGCAATTAATTTTAAATCTTGAATACGAGTTTTGCGATCCAAGATAGAATTAATTATGAGAAACATGGAAAATAAATCCAGACTGAATAGTCTAATTATCTATAATCTTAGATGGATTTAACCTGACAAGAAGTGCCCCATAACTTATCTGTAATTCTATTTCAAAGTAAAATTTTGAGAAAGATTACTGTATGTCTAGCATAAAATGGATCCATTTTCTGAATTTATTGCGTTATAATATATGCACACCATTAGATGATTTTAAGAAAATAATATCCATCAAACTCACATGAGGTTGATAATTGTGATTGTACTGTGATCGCGATCCATTATTTGTTGCTCCTACTCAAATGCTTCATCTTTACGAGACCAAATTGTTTCTAGGATGGCCGACTTGTTATAAACGACGGATCAGAAACGTCAAGTTCTCACAAAAAAAAAAAAAAAGCCACACCCTCTATTAAAAAAATAAAAGGCAAAGCACACCTTCTGCCCTCCACACACACTACATTTAGTCTTAATTATAAAATTTAATTAATTTTTTTAAAAAATTAAAGAAATAAAATAAATTATTTAATCATATCATATGTTGTGTTTTATTATATTACTCCCTCCAGTTCTAATTATAAAGTCCAGTTGACTTTTTTTAAAAAATCTTAAAAACACTAATTACATTATATTGCTTTAAAACATTAAAATTTATCGTTTTTTCTTTGAACTATGTTTTTTTACTTATAAACTAATACATAATATAATAAAACATAATATATTATAGTATTAAGTAATGTAATTAACTTTCTTAAAATTCTCCAAATAGACCTTATAATTAGGACCGGAGGGAAAATATGTTAGTTTATAAGTCAAACAAAATAATTTGAAAAAAAATAATAAATTTTAATGATTTAAAGCAATGTAACTGTAATTAATTTTCTTAAAATTCTCTAAAAATATCAATTAGACCTTGTAATTATAACTGGAGAGAGTAGTAGTTTTTTTTTTCAAAAAAAATGGGGCACACATCCACATGTCCATTTTAAGGGTGGAAGATGATATGCCCAACATTATTTGCACCCAAATTGAAATTACTAATTTTGACAATTTTAGTCTTGGCATGGCCAAAAAGATAACCACGTGCCCACTGATGCATGATTCACACTTTCAACTTTTTTTATCAAAAACAGTAATACGTGGAAAATAATATAACATGTCCAAGTTTTATCTACAAAGAATTAAAGGCAATGGAAGAAGGATGTGATTTATAAATTAAATCAAATGGTATTCCTGTATATTCACAAAGTTAGAGAAGACTTGTGGGTAAGTTGATATACTTAACTCACTGATGCTATCAAATTTTAAGTAGACACCGTAAGTGTACATGCCGTAGAAAATAGTAATTGGTAAATCAAGGTTGATTCCACAAATATTCAGGATAATTGATAACTAGACATTAAAATTTTCATTTTCATTCAAATTGAGCATATCAAAATTGATTTTAAAAAGTGAAAAAAATTAACTTAAAATCCAAATAAGAATTATCAAACTAATAAATGCAAATTATCAAAATGAGCAACTTAGAGTTACTAATTCCTCATTAGCTTCATAAACTTTGTTTTCACTTAATTAGTTTCCCTCAATGTTAATTTTGTTAATATCAAGTATTAATAGTTATAAGTGTATTTCGGTTCATAAATAACCCTCTCCCAAATAAAATAATGTTATGTCTAACACTACTATTTAAGAGGCAAATTAATTTTAAATCACTCTTCAACAATTATATGGGGTCAGTAGGTATATGTCTATCTTAATAACAAATTAGATCACAATCTAATCCCATATTACTTAATCTTAGAGCTTAATTAAAATCCCCTCTGTTAAGGCAAATTTTAATTCTCAAATTCACATTCAACGGTGGCCAATAATCAAATTGATAAATTAAAATAAGACTAAGTAAACAAAATTAACATTAATTAAAACTAACAAGTAAAAACACAATTTAACCCCTAGTGAGTTTATAGTCCTCTAAGTTGCAATAAGAATTCAACCACACATAACTTCAATCCAAATCATCTTAACATTGTCAAAATTAAGATCCAAATATATACTAGAAAAAAATTCAGAACAAAATTATTGGAGGAAACAAAACCAACAAAGCTATCTTCCTTTGATTTTGTGCAAGCACGAGCAGTTGCTTTCTTCCAAGCAAGGAGACGATGAATAGTTCTTTGATTCTCTCCCCTTTTACTTTGCAGCAGCTGCTCTTATCTTTCTTTCTTTTTTCCGCTGCAACTCCTCGTCCGCAGATAATAGATGAATAGTTCTAAAGAATCTTACCACTGCAGCTCCTTGTGCGATGATGTTTTTTCCCTTTCGGCTGTCGCACAAACGTTGCACAGTGATCCCTTTTCTTTTTTGCAGCTGCTCACCTCAGTAGTCTCTCCTCTCCTCAAATGTGCAAACGTTGCTCCTCCTCAAAACCAGAAACTGATATGGACAGTGTGCCCAATGGATATTACCGCTGCAGCTCTTGCTTCCAGAAGATAATCGGTGAACAGTGCTCCCATGAATATTTTGCGCCGCAGCTCACTCTTTCCCCGTAGCTTTTTAGGGAGCCAGCTTCTCTTTATGGTGCCTCCTTCATCGCGCCTCCATGGTATCCAATTTGGGGTAGCTCTTAAATATTTTTTTTGTGGTTCTTTATGACTAGATTTTACATAAAATGAGTGACATTTTGATATATTATGGGAAAAAAAGGATCTGTTTTCAATTTTTTATGATTTTTCAAAGATTTACATGTAAGAAAATATACAATTATTTTTTTAATTTAGAGTTTTATCTTTGAAAAATCATAAAAAATTGAAAATAAATCCGTTTTTCACTCATAATATATTAAAATGTCACTCATTTTATGTAGAATCTAGTTATAAAAGAACCACAAAAAAATATATTTAGGTATTACCCCAAATTAGGTGCCATGGAGAAAAACTGACTCCAACTTTTTAGGTTTCTTTTCTCCATTCCCAAAAACGGTGTTGCACAGCAATGTACCTGCACCATTTTTTATTTATTTAAAACCTGCACCTATCTCCCCTTAACCAAGGAATTGAAATTGCCTATTACTAACTACTCAATGCATCCACAAATTCACGCCACTTACCATTTTAATATTAGAAGAAAATTAAAATAAAATATAAAGCCATAAAATAAAAGGAACTTCTTTTTATTTAATATTAAAACAGTAAATTATTGTTATTATCCTATATTAAATTATTCATATTTTATTTTAAATCTGAATTATTTACAACCTAAATCTCACAATTAGTGCACCACTTTGATTTGATCTTATCATAATAAAATCTCATACAAATCTTTTCAAATTGTATAGATAACTCTTCAAATATTTTCAAAATATACCTTAAATGTATTAAATAGAGTGAGTTATCACTCACACACGTCTTGAAATTTGTTATGTTGTTGAAATAGTAAGTTAGTTCATACATCAATATAAAAAAGAACACATAAATGTTGTTTACCAACACTACTACAGAATTATTTATATTTGACAGTTGTTTTTGCCTATATAGAAACTGCCATATATTTTAATGTCATATATATATGGCGGTTTAAAAACCACCATATATATTTCCCTAAATATGATGACTTTCTAGTGAGAAAGTCATGTATATGCCACCTATATATGACAGTTGCTATTCCTACTACAGATTTATCTATATTTGGTGGTTGTTTTTATCCATATATGATGGTTTTCTACTGCCATATATTTGAACGTCATATATACATATATGACGGTTGAACAACTGCTATATATTTACCATATATATAACGGTTGTCTAAGTTGAACCACCATATATTTTAGCCTATATATGACGATTTCTAGTGAAACCATCGTGATGTATTTATGTGATATATGATGGTTATTACAACAACCTCCATATATTATATCCCAAAAAAATTTCACACCAAGGGAGCTTTCAATCAGCTCCCTATGTTCATATGCAATAAAACAGCAGTAGAATACACGCATAGGTACAAAATTGATGAAATATGAATTGAATAAATATATAATACATATGCAGATATACAAAACATCGCTCTACGCCCATATATATTAATAATGAACAACGTTATTACATATATATGTGTTATTACATTATAAGCTAAGTATATCTATATATAGATAATCAAGTGTCACGTTTTCTTTTCCTTGACTTAATAATAATGCCTTTTTTAGTTACAATTGCTTTCTTAACAAATTTACAAACCAAGTTCCCCCTTTTTGATATCCATATTTCTTCGTTGTGGTCATGCCTAATGTACAAAACATTATTCTCATTAATTTGTGTTTCAAGAGATGGTGACCCTTGAAAAGGATCATGTTCAATGAATTCATCACCTCTTACATCCTCATCATTTATTTTGTTAGAAAGTATAAAAATTTACCAGCATTTATTTGCAGTGTCTATAACATAGAACACTTATATAGCTTGAGCGGCCAAAATGAAGGGTTCTTGTGCATCCTTCAAGTTCAATAGTATCAATCCTAACTCATTAACTTTTAAAGCAGTTTTATTGTCAACTCACATGCACCCAAAGACCGGAAGATGAAATCGTATGTAGTCCAACTCCTAAATGTATTCAATCGCGCCAAAGTACGACATATTCACATATATAAGATTATTGTCTTTTGCACTTGATAAATACATCATGCCAGCAAGAACAGTAACCCCACTATTTTGCATTTTGTTTTTGGCATCTCAATCTTTAGTGTAGAAGGTGTATCCATTTATAGCATAGTTATAGAAAAAATGCACATATCTATTTAGGCCACGTGACAAGAACTTTGCTTTCTCTGGCACTAAATTAGGATCATCATTGTACAAGTCATCCACATGCTTCCTTAACCATGATGTAAATTGTTTATTGTGTTCTTTGGCATTACCAACTAGGTGCTTTATTAGAGTTTTCCCTCGTAATCTTATCTTTATGAATACCTATGTATTCCCCAATCTCCTCTGAGTTGTGAAGCACGTAAAGGTGTGCTTGCTCCTATTGTTCGTTCGAGATAGGGATGACTTGCTTTTCTATCAACCCTTGTCCATAAGTCTATCCATCATGTCGAGCTACTGGAATGCCAATGTCACATGCATTTTAAGTAATCGGTACAAAACTTAGCCACCTCTTTACAAATATACTATTCAACAATACAACCCTCTAGTCGACTCTGGTTTTTAACATACCCTTTCAAGTCCTTCATCTTACACTCGACTAGGTACCTCCATCTCATATATACTGGGCCACACAGTTTCACCTCCCTTACCAAATGAACAATTAGGTGAACCATTATGTTAAAGAAAGCTAGAGGGAAAAACATCTCTAACTCACACAACATCATCTTTGTAGCCTTGGCAGCTTCTTAGTGTCAAACACTAGACTACAAAGTGACTTGAAGAAGAAATATAGCCTCGTGATCGATGCTCACACCTTCACAGGTAAAATATCATGTATTGCCACTATAATGAAGTTTTCCATCAACACATGGCAATCGTGTGATCTAAGACCCTGATCTGACACGATATTAACATGGTTTTCTTGAGTGTTTTCCCACTGAATTGCACACTTTTACCCTCATTATGCAT
>JBAGKO010000010.1:11253171-11278527 GCA_037177275.1 Acacia concinna
CCTCACGCTATCGTAGGCTATTATCAGACGAAGATATGAATGATGTTCGTGATGCCATTACAGACCAAATAGTACAATCCATGTGATTTGAGTTGTAGTGTAATATTAAGAACAATTGTTACGTTTAGGTACTTTCCAATTTATATGCATTTTTATTCATTTTGGCATGTCATTAATTATATGTTTTTATTTCTTAAAAAATGTTTGTGAAAAATGATTTCCCTTTTTTTAAAATTTTTAAATATCATATTAAATATGTAATCTATATAATATGATCCTTACCCTTTTCAATCATTTTCCATCAAAAGTAACTTTTACAAAATTTCAATCAAACACACACTTACTTTTGCATAAGTAACTTATAAGTGACTTCTGTAATATTTATTCCAAATACAAATCAAATTACCCAATCTTATTTTTATCCAATCTTACTTTTACTCACTTATACTTTTCCAAAAGTACCAATTCCAATCTTCATTCCAAACACACCCAGAGACTCTACCTACTTCCTTCCTTTTCCTCTAGTCTCGCTTCTTTTGGCATGAACAACCCACATTTGAATGGCTTTGAATAGCTTTCCCTCTTTGATTTTTGTCTTCCTAATTTATGATGAATTACCTGATGGCTTTGAATTATGATACATATTTAAAAAACATAGTCGTACTTATTATATATAAATTTTCAAGAGATTCATGTATTATTATCTTTCCGCTAATCTCTACTTGACAAAGTAATAACATGAGTTTTGACAGAAAGTTTTCATTCGAGAAAAAAATGTATGACACTCATGTGAGTAGAGTTCATACCCATATAATCTATGAAATCAGAAACAAAACAAAAAACATGTCTTGAAGGTGAAGGTTGGTGGTTGAAGCTGAGGAAAGGAGAAAGATGATGATTTGTAGAAATTGAAGAACTCTGATTGATGAGCTTGTTTCAATAGTAAGAAATGGAGAAGATGAAGTTATGGTGTGTTGTTGGAGTAAGCAATGGAGAAGATAAAAGTTGTTCTTGCGTTGTTGAAGATGAAGGTTCGTTGTCGACGCTGCCGCCGTTGCACCATTCGACATTGCTAGGAAGACAGATTTGGAAGGGGTGAAGTTAGAGTAAAAAGGGAAACTTAAAGCCTGCCACATCATAGCCAAAATAACCAAGAGATGACAGTTGGATAAATTTTGGGACCCACACCGTGAAGTAAATGTCCATTTTGCCAAGTCGAACGGAAGTTGTATTTTAGATTCCTCATAGGCATTTTTAAACTCAAAATTTATTTATTGTGTTAATAGCTCTTTTCAAAAAAGAACGTAGGCATTTTTTTCACTAAGCCCTTGATTTATTTATGAACCTTGCCAACCTCCAATCACACGCACCCCCAGCCTATCCCCCTTAGTATTATTCATTTGTTATTATTCACCTTAATTAATTTAAAGGGTGAAGTAAGGCAAGGGCATGGGGACCAGCTAAAGAGGAAAAATGGAGAGTGAGAGCAGGTTAAATATAATTAGTAAACAAACATGTGCGGGTGCATGCATTGGACTCTCTCGGTCAATTCTGTGGTGCGTTGCTTTCCAGCTTGTCATCATTATCATTCACTCGACCTCGTTACTCTTAACTTCCTCCCTCTGTTCAAAGTCATTGCAAACTTGGAGTATGGTATATCTGTTTGTTTCCTTTGACAAGTTTCTGGGAAGGGAAAGAAAAGGAAACTGTATATATATATATAATTTTTTTGTCGCTCCTGTTGAATAGTCGTGATTGACTTGTGCACTTTACTTTATCGCATGCATCTCTGTAGATATTGGTTTATGAGCGTTGTACTATTTGAGAGAGCACTGCTGAATCATTTATTCGTCATGTCTCGCCTCCTCCTTCCAACCCCACCCACAAAATTAGTTTCATTCTTACTTAATTTTATTTTCTTCGAGTTGCAAATAAATACATTATTTTTTATTTGATATATCTGGAGGATTTCAACACTACCCCTTGTAACATACTTAAATCTATTCAGTAACGATGTCTTGTGCATATGGTGAAATGCATTGATGAAAACACTTACAGGTGTGTGTGACGAAATTTTTAAGGAAGGAAGGATAAAAGATTATAATTTGAATTGGGCCAATAGGATTGTTTGAAGCCCAATTTTTTGGCCCATTTCAGCCAAGTAGGAAGGGAGAAGAGGAAAAGTTCAAATTATAAAGAAAAAGAAGAGAAGAAGAAAGAATTGTGACATGTGAAAAATGTGGTTAATAAAATTTTAATTTTTGAAGGAGGTGGACTCCACACAATTCTTCAACTGAGTTTTAGGGATTTGAAGGAGGTAGATTTCACACAACTCTTCAATTGAGTTAAGGAAATTTCAAGAAGATTTTTAAGTCCTTTTTAGGCCCATAATTCGGCCAAGAGAGAAAGAGGAGTGGAGAAAAGTAAGAGAGAAGATAAAGAGGAAGAGGAAGGGAAGAACACCAAGGAAACATTCGTGGTAAATTGATGCTTCGTCTTCCACTTCTTCTAGTTTGTGGCTCAATACCTTCTCTAATCTCCAAGCTTTTGTTCTTGAATTGATGTTAGCAGGAAGATTAAGAGCATGTTAGGGTTTGAAGAAGATGAGTCTTGGAGAAACAAGCAAAAACCCAAGGTATGTAAGGGTTTATTCTTGCACTTGTTGTTATTATGGTTGTGGTGGTTATTATTGATGATGATGATGATCTGAACTTGTTCTCGAACTTTTTGTAAATTTGAGAATGAGTCATATTGAAAGGAGGTGTTGCCCAAATTTCTAAAAAAATTAGAAAGCGTGATTTTAAAATAAACCATGATTAAGGAAGATGTTAGAGCTAGAATTAGGGTAGTTTGTAGAATGAAGTCATGAAACATCCCTTTCTCTTTCTCCATGTATAATTTCGGCCACAACAAAGCATAAGGAATGGATTGGAATTTGATAACTTTGATACTTCCAATAAGTTTAAAATGAAAATTTGTATAGAGTACAAGTGAGAAACCAAGTTTGGAAGCATTAGACACTAAAATAGAATTTGGGTGTAATAGCCTCTTATGCCAATGTTTGGAGTAATTGAAGAAGAAGGAGATTGATCTTGATAAAACGGAGTAATAACTAATGAATTATATACTTGGTATTGTAGGAATTGATTTTGGACTGAGCCAACCAAAAGACCAATAGATAGGACTAGTGATGAGAATGATAACATGTATTAACTTTTTTTCCTCATAAACTATGTGATGTACTGCCCATATTGTCTTACCATTTTGTGATAGGACTGAGATGGGCAGATGCCCTTGGGATAGTATGATCATTTACAATTCATCGTGAGACACAAACTTGATGACATAGGACTGCTTTGCAATTTCATATGATGACTACTTGACACATGATGAGATGGTTTTGTCGTGCATGATTAGTGTGCTCACATTTCATATTATTGCTTGCTTGTTGCTATTGAGATTAATCTAAATCTCACCCATTTACAAATACTATTGTGTCCCTATACAACAAATTAGACAAACTGCTTGAGGGGCCTATAGGTAAGAGCTAACAAGTGAAAAAGCGATCATGCTAAAGTTATCCATTTATGCATGTATTTTGGTGAGGCATAGAATTTTGATATGCCTATATAATCAATGTGCTATATATGTAAGCAATCGCTTGTAGGCGGCGGTGTATTGAGTGGCGGTGGTATATTGAGTATAAGTCAATATTAGAATATGTAACTGAGATGTTATTATCATTAAAAATTTACTATTCATATATGAATTTCATCTGGACATCTATACTCTGATAAATATTAAGCTAAAGAGAGGTCCTCCTACTTAGATAGAAAGAATGGTTGGAAAGAAAGAAAATGGAGAGAATAGAAAAATAAGGGGAAAAAAAATCAAATATTATCCCTCTACTCCCTTGAATGAGTGGAAGACAGGGTAGGAGAAAAGAAAATTAAAAAAGAAAAATTTGATTACTATTCCACACCTACTCATATCATTGCATGTAATTAAAGACTTCATATTACATCTGCTTCTTAATAAAAGATCTCATTCTTATTATATAAATATACTATGACCGAAATTTTATACTGAGAATTAGAGGCAGTTTCTTATAAATAGCATAATCTATTTTTGTCTCGCTTTTTTTTGAACAATCTATTTTTATTCTCTCTTCTATTATAATTCATACTCATAACAAACATTGCGCTCTTATAGGCCAGTAACTTGTAACATATTTAAATCACTCACGACTCACGAGACGTCGTATCACATTTATGATCGGTAACCTGTTTAAAAGGTACAAGTTTGCTTTCAATTTCCATCATATACGACATTGCTTAGGGGTTTAGCTTGAATTTTTATGTGGAGATGCCTTCACGAGTTGTTCACATAATATTTAATCTTTAAATACAATTTATTTTAAATTTTGAACACTAGTTTTGCGATCCACAATAGAATTAATTATAAGAAGTCACTGTTACAAAAAAAAGATATAATATTATTAAGGTACATCCATTTTTTTAAAAAAAAACTGAATTTAAAATAAATGCGGTGGCAATATTATAATAAATTGAGTGATTTTTTCAAAAACTGTACTAGGGAGGTTCTTTCTTGTGTCTGGTCTTGAAGAAACATATGCCAAGGGCATGCTTAGTTCATTTGTTCTTGAGGTGTTTGTTTTGTTTAGAACAAATGCCAGCTGGTGTCTATTAACAGAACAGACGCCCATATGGGTGTCTCTTCTTAGAGAGAACATACGCCCTCAAAGTGAACAAATACCCATATAGATGTCAGACTGGTGGGATGTTATATTTGGCGTCCATTTTTCAAATATATCCTATTACCTTTGTTTTCTCAAAAAACGAACACCATTTTTTTTCAGCCTTCCTCCTAAAATATTTCTCTCATATTCTCTCTTCTTTTGAACTATTTTTCTCCTATTCTCTCGTCTTCTTCTAAGCTATTTATCTTATATTTCAGTTGAACCGCGGAGTATTTCTCTCTTCTTTCACTTGAATCATTAGCCACCTCCCTCCCTCTTCTCTTGTTGGCTCCTTCTCAAGTGTGTGTCTGTTGGTTACCTCTCTTCCCGTCACCCGACTCTCATCTTTTAAACACAAATTACCTCCTAACCTTCGTTACTCGACAAACTTATCTTGGAGCAGAGGTTCCACCAAATTACTAAAAGCACTCATCTCTTGTAAATTCAGTAACTGGCCTGGTCACTTAATTTTTTTTCCTTTGATTGTGTTAATTTTACATTGTGTGACTTTAAATTTTCCCCCTTCTCATGTGTTAATTTGATATTATTTCTATTAATCCATATGTATTATATTGTATTGATAATTTTATATTGTCCAACATCTCTAGTTGAATTTTTTTCCCAATCACAATATTGCTTCGCGCGTTAGGAGGAACTTATTTGGTTGAAATGATTGTTAATATAAAATGCCATAATAGGCGTTCATTAATACAAAATAGGCATTATTAATGGCGTTCGTTTTTGTCTTAACAGACACCTATAGAGTCAATTTTAGGCGTCTATTCTTTTTTAATACTTGTCTTTTGCGTCCATTTCGTAAATAGACGTTTTTTCAAAAAACTTTTAATGTCATTCATATAGTCGTCCCCTACAAAACAGAAGTTAAATGTATTTTAAAATATACGTTAAAACTCTTATTGAACATGGAAAATAAATCAAGACTGAATAGTTTAATTATCTATAATTTTAGATAGATTTGACCTGACAAGAAGAGCACCATGACTTGACTCTAATTCTATTTCAAGGTGAAATTTTGAGAAAGATTACTGCAAGTCTAGAATAACATGGATCCATTTTCTTAATTTATGAGTTAATATATGCACACCTTTAGACGATTTTAAAAAAATAATATCCATCAAACTCGCATGAGGTTGATAATTGTGATTGGGATCCATTATTTGTTGCTCTTACTTATATGCTTCATCTTTTCGAGACCAGAATATCTAGGATGGGCGACTTGTTATAAACGACGGATCAGCAACGTCAGGTTCTCAACCAAAAAAAAAGAAAAAAGGCAAAGCACACTGCACCCAAAATTTCTGCCACGCACATATATACAGTACGTTTTGGTTTAATATCGGGCATACATTGACGTGTCCACTTTAATGATCGAAGATAACATGTCCAAACACTTGCAGCCAAATTAAAATTACCTATGGCCAAAAACGTAACCACCCACTGCTGCATGATTCACACCTTCAACTTTTTTTATTAGAAATAGTAATACGTGGAAGATAATATAATATGTCCAAGCTTTATCTACAAATAATTAAAGGCAATAAGATAATCTACCTTTATAAAAATGAGAGAAGGATGGCGACATTGAGACAAGGATAATATTGTAAAGCATGTATAGGAGCCCTTCGTTTATCGGCTTGGGACCCCTTTATTTGTTACTGTTATATTTTTTTTCATTCCCCTAATTTTAATTCTTTATTTAATCTATGATCAGAAATCACCTATCATACCCACTCTTTTAATAAAAACATGGAAACTCGCTCAAATAAATGAAAAATATTTATAACTAAATTAAATATAATTTCAATTCATTTATAATAAGAGATTATGGGATCAAATTTGTCTAAAATAATTGAACCCGATTTATGTAAATATATTATGGAAGCCGAAAAAAAATAAAAGACCACTTGTTAAAATCATGGAGGCCTTTTAAAATAAATGAAACTTTTTATATCAAAACAAAATAAAAATAATAAAACGAAATCATTCCGTATCAAAATTATTTGTGAAATTGAAATCATGGAATATTGCTAAAAGTACAAAAACTAAATTATTCTTAAAAATTCATTTCAACAAATTAATAATAAATGACTATAGAAGCCATTTTATCATAAAATATTATTTTACCCGTGTCCTCATACAATCCGCAAAATAGTGAAAAGAAAATTAGGAAAAGGAAAGTTTTTGTCAACGACTGACTAATTTATTTGAATAACCTTTCTTCCCATTTTTTCAAACACAGACAAATTTTATCTTGACCCTGTTTATTAATCATGGATATCAAATATATTTGAGAAATAATTCATTACATAATGATTTTGTTTTATAATCTTTATTTTATTTTGATATAAAAAGATTTCACTTATTTTAGCAAGCTTGTGTGATTTTAGCAAGTGATATTTTCTTTTATTTTGGCTTCCATAATATCTTTACATAAACTTTGTACGATTATTAGATAAATCTGATCCCATAATATTTTATTATAAATTAATTAAAATGATATTTAAGTTAATAATAAAAAATTTTCATTTATTTTATCAAGTCTCCATATTTTCAGTAAGAGGGTGAGCATGAGGGGTGATTTAATGAAAGGTTAAGATCATAGGAATAGAACTAGAATATAGTAATAAAAAATAGGAGGCCTCGACACCATTCATCTTTCATATATTAATCTCTCTGATATTGACGTTCTCACGTGCAATAAACATAAAGAAAATGGATTGGATTTTTTGTCAAAAAAATTAATTGATTTTGAGATAATTATGATTATATTGTTATATTTATTTTCCATCGGTTAAAATTTATTACTACCTTTTAACTAGTAATTATTTGTGCCAAGCTTCAATATTGCGATTAACAGTGTATTTGAATCACGTTCTCAATAAAATGTCTGTAATCGAACAAAGCCCATTAAAACAGACCAGAGTCAGGCCCATCAACATCTGGGCCCGAGTAGTGATATTGATATAGATGTAGTGAGTCCAAGAGAAAACAAACCCTAGCGCTATATATCGAATTGCACGGCAATTCCTTTTACGTTCCCGTGTCTGCGCCGGAATTCGCCTCTCTCTCTCTCTCTCTTTTAATCACTCCGCGAACCGGATCTCCATAACACTAGGTGATGCTGCGCTTCTGGTCCCCGTTTTCTTAAGAATTCTCGTTGAACTTTTTTGTGATATTGAATGCTCGTGTAATTTGGCAGAATATGAAGGTGATCGCCGCTTATTTGCTCGCCGTGTTGGGTGGCAACACTAGCCCTTCCGCCGATGATATCAAACATATCCTTGGCTCTGGTACTTTATTCTTTTCAATTTGAAGCCATCAACTTTTGTTTTTCCTTATATCTTATTTGTTGACAATACTGAAGCATCAACTGCTAGACGGGATTGCTTATTCGTATCATGTGACAGAATCATTCTACAGTTATTACTGATTTTTCCTGGTAGAATTGTTTAGCAAGCATGATATAGAGGGTTTGTTGATGATGAAACCAAACTCCTGGGTGGACAATTTTGTTTTTCATGCTTGATTATCACTCATGTTTAGCTGTAGTTTCATCTAATAGTGTTAGATCTTTTCGCTCAAGAAATATGGAAATGTTGAAATATGTGGTAATGTTCCTGTTTTAAATGTCATGGAAGTCTGCTATTTTCTTAGATCTCATGCTAAAATGTTGTTTATAAAGATATATTTGAAAAATTAACTTCCTCATTCTGCTGACATGGAACTTGTTCAATTCCAATCTGCAGTTGGAGCAGAAGCGGATGATGATAGAATTGAGCTTCTTTTGTCTGAATTGAAGGGCAGGGATATAACGGAGGTTATTGCCAGTGGTAGGGCAAAGTTGGCCTCAGTGCCCTGTGGTGGTGGTGCTGCCGTTGCAGTGGCTGCTGCACCTGGAGCTGGTGGTGCCGCTGCTGCTCCAGCTGCGGCTGAGTCAAAGAAAGAGGAAAAGGTGGAGGAGAAAGAGGAATCTGACGATGTAAGTTTTGTTTGCCCCATTGTCCTGCCTTGCCCCATAAATGAATATTTGCTGTTAATCGTTTTTACTTCTAAGAGCTTTAGGGCCTGTTTGGGTTTAAGGTTTGAAACCTTGGTTTGGTCACAAACTAAGGTTTCAGCCAAAATTGACGAACACCTCAATATATTTTTAAACCATGGTTTGATAAAAATCATGGTTTGAAACCATGGTTTCTAAATTGCAACTTTTTCTTGCTTTTCAATTATGAAATTATAATTTGCGCAAACCGAGACAAAACCCCTCTCACATACTTACTTTAGAATCTGTAAAAGCTATTCTTACAAAAAAAACTCTCATTTTATCCAAACCTAAATTTTCACAAAAGCTATTCTGAAAAATTTATTTTGGAAACTATAGTTTGCTCTAAAAGTTACAAAAGTCAATCCAAACACCTTTTTAGTTGTGTTTGTATTAGTTATTAAAAATAGCTTATGAGCATAATAACTTATAGAGAATAGCTTCTGAACAGAATCACTTACGTGAAAAAAGTGATTTTGGTAAAAAGATATTGTTTAAATAAATGTTACTAGAATGGTTTTTTCATGATCAAATGATCAAAAAGGGCATTAACGGCATAGAGAAGATAATTGCATAGAGAAAAAAGAAAGAGGAGGAAAAAGAGGAGAGAGAAAAGTTTAAAAATAGTTTTTTCAAAACTTAGATTTTTGGCTAAAAATATGGTTTATAATAATTAACTATTTGTCTACTTCCCTTTTGAAATTTAGGTTTAGGCCAAAACCTAAGTTTGAAAATGTTGTTTAAACACACACTAAGTATATGATCCGTATAGAAAAAGTTAAATTTTAGGGAAAATTAATCTTTTGGTTTTTATAGTTTTAACTAAATTGTAACTCAGTCCCTATATTTTGATTCGGTGCAACTCAGTTCCTAGAGTTTTGAGTCGGTTATGACTCAGTCCCTGAATTTTGATTTGTTACAAATTAGTCCCTTTAGTTTGAGCACTTTATAATTTAGTCCCTGACCTTTATTTTAAAACATGAGGACTAAGTTATATAGTGTTAAAACTACCGTGACTGAGTTGCGGCTAGTCAGTTCAAGGAATGAATCACAATCGAGTCAAAACTTTAAGGACTTAGTTGCATCTAGTCAAAGTATAATGATTGAGTTACAATTTGATAAAAACTATGAGGACCAAAAAATTAATTTTCTCTAAATTTTAAATGTCACATGACATGTTTTCTTAAAATACATCAATACCAAGTAATTGTAACATCTGAATTCTTATGTTACGGATTGCTTTTCCTTTGTTGATCCCAAACGGGGCCTAATTGACAAGCATGTATTGTAGTCTGGTTTATTGGTTGGTCTGTGCTTCAGTCTCTTCACCCTTATATGGGCCATGCATGATTATAATTGTTAACTGACTTTCGTTTCCCTTCCTTCAATTTGTGATGCAGGATATGGGCTTCAGCCTCTTCGATTAATGAGCCATTCTTCTATCTTTCACTCTATAGCCTCTAGTTTTGTTCTGAAGAGCAATGTGGTGTCATTCGTTTCAATGGTCCATGTAAAGTTCTGGTTGGAGTTTAATTTGTCTAAGATGTTCTGGAATTTATAGTTGGGTTTGACTCTTTAAGTGGAATCGATTGTGATTTTTCTTGATGATTAGGCCTAACTTATTTCTTCTTTTTTAATACACATGCCCAACGTATTTCTACAGCAATTGCTTGCGTAGATTCATCTCTGCAAGGCATCACATTTCTATCTAATCTGTATTTCAATTGCTCGTTTAATTGAATATTTATTTTTATCGCTCCTTGCCTCTACTAGTCAGTAATCAGGTTTCTCTTAGTAAAAAAAATAATCAGGTTTACGGAATTAATTAAGGAATCCATCCAAAACAAAATATGGGGATTATTGGAAAGGGTGATAAAATACCATGGAAAACCCTTGAATTTGTACTAGGATTTTTCATTTTTGAGCGGCCAGAGGAGGAAGATGGGAAATGTGCACAAGGCTTGTTGTGCAAATCAGTGAAGAATAATTAGTTTTTAATCATACAATTCAAAAGTAAATATATTTTTATTTTCTTATGTTGGTGATGGAGATGTTAAGATTTTGTAAGTAATTTCTGTTACCATAAATATTAATATTAATTAGAACTTAGATGTGAATAATATAAATGTATTCACTTATTTCAACGCTTGTGCGCATAATTATTGTATTTTATCAAACTTTATTCTCATCTGACAAAGCTTCCCACATGTTTCCTTGTATTTTAAAAGTTACCGAATAAAGGTTGTAACAAAGCCGAAATCTGTATGTATTTGTATAGGAGAAGATATGTGTACATAATTGAACACAGACGAAATCTGTATGTATGTGTATGGCTACTGTCCAGGGAAGAGCCCCCTATGGTCATATCCTGTATTCTACCCAGATATTTTACCAGATTTTTTTTCCAGGCTAATTTATGGGAATGGTGTGTGATGATGAACCTAATGTGACCCACAGAATAGGCATAAACGAAGGCAAATAAATGGGTGGTTAATGTGTGTAGTTTGCTTTCTTTTTTGTTTCATTACTTAACAGAAAAAAAATGTATAGAGATGAGAGAAGATTAGATTAAAGCAAATCCCTTGCAACAACAAATATTTATTTGAAAGAAAATAAAGACACAAGTTCTCTAAAGAGATAATACAGAACGCCATTAATATTAGAGATCGCCATGCAATCGCTTACACAATCATATTTTACTGGCAAAAGAAAGACCTTCCTTTGCAAGCACGTCGATATCCTGCACTGGAGGCTGAACCCTGGCTACCTTGGCAATAGCCTTGTTATCCTCAGGACTTCCACCCTCCAGAAAGGCCCCAACAACTTTGCCGTCTTTGACCCAGTATGTTCCCAAATTTGGCTTCGCTGACTCCGGATTGTTGTCTCCAAACAGCACTGTATCGCCAACATTGTCACCATAGAATTGCCATGACAGCTCAAAGGCACGAGAATAGAAATAGGGAAGGTAATCATATTCCTCGGTTGTTTTTCCCTCCTCAGCTGCCTTGATGGCCTGCATAAAATAAAATATATCATCAAATATAGTACATCAACAAATGAACTTATACGAGTTTCGACAGAAGAATAGCCCATTATGAGGACAAGAAAACTATTGAGCACATAATTCGCAATAGCTTGAGACACTGCATGTCCCAGGTAAAGGTAAAAAACCCTTAAAAGACAATGCATTTTGTGCATAACTAGAATAACCTCCCGCTTGCAATTTTAATACTATATTTAAAAAACAGAAAAGTTGAAAAAAAATATTAAAAAAAATTAGGATTATAATTTTATATTTATATATTGATTGGAATTTGGAAATGGCGTTTAAGGGAAGCTGCAAACCTTCACTGCCTGCTCTGCTGATTTGCGAGCATGATCCACATGCTCAACCCTTCTCAACTCACCATACAATTTTAAAGGGAACGTAGCAACATCACCAACAGCATATACACCAGGAACACTCGTTTCAAAGGAAGCATTAGTCTGCAACCATCAAAATGCCATCTTGGATGTCAATGGATAGATGCAACAATTAGTAAGTAATAATTATTTTGTACTTCTCTTGAACTCATGAATATAGCTACCACTGACCTTGATTCCACCTTTTTCCTCTTCAACCTGCCCTTTGACTAAAGCAGTCTGAGGCCTTCCTCCAACACCAACAACAACAATATCAGCTTCCAAAACCCTGCCATCCTTCAATTTGACTTCTTTTACCTGAATAGAAGATGAAAATCATGATGCTAAATCGGCTTTGCCACTTTAAAATTTTGATCTGATTAAAGAAGTAGAGCACATCAAATCATACCTCTCCATTTGAATTAGAAGTGAACCCAACCACAACAGTGCCTTTAATGATGTTAACCCCCTTGTTCTTATAATATCCCTCGTAGAAAGCAGCCAAACCAGATGTGAAAAGGCGCGGCACTGCAACCACGGCTCAAGACTTCAGAACTTAATTAGAATAATAGGAACAAATAGGTGAGATGTGCACATAGAATGAGAAATAGATCTTCACTTACTGCACCAAGGTTCTGGGTAGACCATGGTAACATCAATATTATTAAGTTTCAGCACTGCACTAAGCTCCAAACCGATGTATCCTCCCCCAACAACCACAGCTTTTGCATTCTTCTTTTCTTTGATTGCCGCATACAGTACATCCGCATCTTCAACCTCCCTCAAGTAAAAGATGTTTTTGGCATCTGCTCCTTGTGTACCAAAATCTGTCAACCTTATGACCTGGAAAACAAGAACAACAGGAACCAACATAACCAGAAAGCTTGCAAAATAATGGATGTGGAATTTCCATATCTTATCCACAACAATTCTTACTGTTGAGCCGGTAGCAATAATTAAAATCTGGTAATTAATTGTTTCTCCTGCTGCACTGACAAGAGACTTTGCAGCAAGATCCACTTTCACTATTTCTGTGCTAAGGATCAGCTCTACCCCTGCAATCACCAGTTAAAATTCCATGAGAAAGCTACTTTTAGGTTCAGTTCCATTCTTCTATTTGGTATAATTTTCACTTGACTAGATGAATCGCATACTGGCTTGGATAAACCATCTAAGAAATCCTACATCACCTTTCTCTGTGTACCACTCAGGAAGCAATCTTTCTCCTCCACTTCCAACACATACATGGAATCCAGGAAGCCTAGCAGGAGCTGCAAAACCATATGTGACATATATTTAACAGAATGAGAAAAACAAGAACCCAGGATTAACAACAACCAAGATAACAATTGACTTTGAAATTCTTAACAATTCACAAAAATGCGTACAAAATTACAGTAATAAAATCCATTGGCCCAGAAAAGTTGGTCCAAGAAACCAAGGGAGGGAAGACTGGGAAAAAAGAACACGCACATGTAACAACTTAGATACTTACACTCTGGAAATAGGTAAGCCTTACTCAAAGCTGGGCGTTCATAAGGTGCAACCTGCACAAATGTGCAATGGATAAGGGAATGTGTAGGAGGAAAAAACTGCATAGGGTGCAAGTAATAGATGCTACGATTCAAAAGAATAATCAGCAGAGAGCAGTAAAGGATATACAACGTGTAGAATGAATGATGATGATTTTCCAGGCGTCATCAATGAAAAAGACAAATTGCACCAAAGGGCAGGTTTTTGCAGAAATTTTTTCTCTCTAAAAAAATTATGACAATGCTATTCACATGCCCCCAGTGAATTTGAGGCATGGATAAACTAGACAACAGTATATGACAGGAACATATTTCTTATCAAAGAAAAGGGAACACTTTTGGCCCGTGAAAGAAAAATCACTAGAAAAGCAATAATTATTTGCATTTTCCTACTGAGGTGTGCTAGGAAAGCCTTCACAAAGAAATGGGAGGAAAGGAAAAAAGATTAAACATGGAAAATCGTAGTAGCGGAAAAATTAAATGCAGCATATTCTACCGCTTCTTTAGATACGATTGCCAGCTCCCCAGGCTTAAGGCCCTGTTTAGCAAACTCTCTTGCCGCATAACCCTACAATAATGAACAGATGTTAGCCATAGTGAATGAAAATGATATAATAATTCACATGTAGGAAAAGTTTTCCGGGTAAGAAAGCCTCATTATGATCTTGCTATATGGGCAGCTAGAAGCATGTCCTGACAGAAGTATCCAACAGTAGTAAAATGTAAGAAATTTTAGACCAGTCCTATCCGATTCAAGCTGCGTCCTCAAGTATTTGAGTTTAACCTTGAGCCTTATCTATGCAATTACAATTCAACGCTTTAAAACATGAGGCTGGTGTATTTACATGTTCCAGGGAATGATATAAAATAAGGAACTAGAAGCCCGACTTCCGTCAGGTGTGTGCCTCCAAACATTCGCAAGTCTTGACTCTTCACACACGAGACTCGAACACGGAGTAAGTTCGTTCGCATAATTCTAAAGTGTCTAGACGGATCCGACCGGTAAAATATTCCCGAAAACCCGGATTTAAACGTATTGAGCAGGAATTTCAGAAACCATCGTAAATTGACACGAATCAAAAAGAGGGAATCGGTAAAAAGTCAATAGCAGAACATATCAACAGTTGAGAATTAAAAGGAATATGCAACTAAGGATTGGATCAAGAAGAAGAGAAAGGATGATGGGGTAACTCACCGCAGCGACTCCTCCTCCGAGGATCACGTACTTGAAGCTCTTCGCCATGGACGATCGGTACAAACCTATGCAGTGAGAGATGACACTTGTTCAAAGCGGAGACGGGAGAGGCTGGGAAGGATGTGATGGAGTGGAAGCCGCGTAATTGGTCCGATCTTCTTTATGAGGAGGCTACTCGGCAGAAGCCGATTGGCCCGTTTTTTCTATTATTGCGGTGTTATGTTTTATTTATTTATTTAATCGTTGTGAAGTGTGAACCCAGATCGTGGGTTTGATACCTAAGATTATTCTACAATTTCAGGCCGACAAGGACAAATAAGCCCAGAGGGCAGAGGGGGTTGTTTGAAATGAAGGAGAGCTGACTTACCGAATGTTTATAAACAGATGAGGCGACCCAAGAAGTTGGTATTTAACACCATTTCTGTTACTAGCAGGACTAAACAAAAAGAATGACAAGTGGTAAATGTGATAAAAATATCAAAACAAATTGACATATTTAGTTGGTCCGAACTCCTAAATTCAAAGATACTGCAAACGGTGAGCTAAACCCGGTATTTAGTATTTACATACAGCCAATGAATCTCTAATTTTAGTTCATTTATTGGGAATGGGAGGACAGAAATAAGCAAGCAATCCAATCCAATTAAATATGTCAAAATACGGTAATGTTCTTTTCATCCGGATCGCTTCAAAAACACAAAATATGATAATTTCATTGCCAGTATGTTTACTCTCTCTAATTCTTTTATATCCCACTTTTCCTGCCTTGTCTCCTTATATTCGCATTCTTGGGAGACTCGGAATTGTGCCGTTCACTATATATATATATATATATATATATGCACGTGGACAAGAAGATAATCCATATAATTGGAACTGATAAAAATCCTTTTTAATATTCAGCCCAGAAAAACTGTAGGACTAGTCGTAGCCTCCTTCCTGCCTTTCTCCCTGTATCATCTCTTTCTTTGCCTTGGTGAAAAAATATCTCCTGGAAATTTGAGTCCTGAGAGCTGAAGAGTATGCATGTCTCTTTATATTAATGCAACATGTTCAGCAGATTAAGAAACTATATATAATTATTCATGACAAGGCTTTTGCCATCATCTTTACATTCATGTATCTCTTTTAGAGAAATTTTTGTATTTCTGACTAATTAAAATACAACAGCTCAGTGAATATTAATCTTAGTTGGTTGCCTATGATCTTCATATTTTTATTTTTCTAAAAAAATGAATCCATTAATTAAGATTTTACAAATAATGAAAAAGTGAATCTTGTAAAATCTTTTAATTTTATTAATATGTCAACTAATATTTAAAAAGTGTCAAATTATTTATTGAATTGTTGTATTTTATTGATTAGCTTACAAATGACGTGACGAAACAAATTTATACAGGAATTTCTCTTTCATTTTTATTTTATGTTTGAAAAGAAAATGTAGGGATGGGGAGCCATATCCAGGCTGATGCAGGCCAACTTTAGCTTGTACTTCTTTTAGCTTGTACATTTTGGTTGTCTTAGTTTATGCAATACATTCCATGTTTACCTTTTACAGGTATAAAAGTAAATGTTGGAGATTGTGCAACCAATGGATCTCTACTTTTCGTTCATGTATTGGGAGGACAAAAATAAACAAGTAATCGCGTCCAATCAATAGCAATTAAGTCTATGGATATGCTATCAGATCAAAATATGGCATTACTCGTGCAAAAATATAATAGATATTTAATTAAATCTCTTAGTTTAAAGTTGCTATTAAAAATAAGAAGTATGTCAAAATTATTATCCCTTTTAACTAAAATATCATTTATTAATTAGAAGATATAGAATAAAAGAGATAATACATTTATTAAAGTTAATTACTCTCTCTCACCTTTCTCTTCTCTTCTTAAGAATAATAAAGTTTATGACTAACATAAACGTTACTACATCGATATTAAATAAAGGTAAAATTGGAGAAAGAAAAAAGAATTAAAGTACAAAACATTTTTCAATGTCTCTTATATTTTGAGATAGAATAAGAGTAGTGATTATCTCTTATATTTTAAGATAGAAAGAGTATTGTTATTTTTTTCCTGTCTGAAATAAAATATGGTATTGTTATTTTAGTGACGGCGAATGCATGTATATCTTGTGGTTACCTATTTTGAGGCCACTTTTTTAAGCCAAAATTCATAGATTAAAAATAGGATCATCACTTGGTGTTCCCACACAATTGTGTGGTTTTTTATTTACTCCATTTGTTCTTATTTATAAGACTCTTTTAGAGAATTTTAAAAAAATCTTAAGAAAACTAATTACATTACTTAATAATATCATATGTTGTATTTTATTATATTATATAATAGTTGATAAGTCAAACAACATGATTTAAAGAAAAATGATAAATTTTAATATTTTAAAATAATGTAATTGACTTTCTTATGATTCTCTAATAGGGTCTTATAAATAGGAGCGGAGGAATATTTATTTATTTTACTTAGTTGCATGATTCTAGGAAGTCAAGACCATGATGGAAAGTTTTATTTAAAAAAAAAAAAGTGGCGATAAGGATGTAGACGGACGATGGAAAGCCTTGCCTCAAGTTTGAATGCCACCACGTGAAGAAATATAATCAGGTCAATACATTTTTCTCTATAATTCCTTTTTTTTAAATTCAATGTCGTATCAATGAATCAAAGCAATGAAACTTAATTAAACGTCTTGTAGCCTATAATTAATGGTATCTTTTAAGTGAGAGAAAGTTATGGATTCGATCCTGTTATTATAAGTTCAGGTCGTTAGTAACTGTCTGAACCTATGAGTTTCATTTAAAAAAAAAAACTATGAAACTTACCCACTCGAGTCAGCGGTATGGAATTCTCTGCCATTTGCGTCCAGATTCATGATTCTCACGTAATTTTAGCTGTCCCTTTAATTTATTATTATCGAGACCTCTAACAACGTTCCTATCAGAATTGTATGTATGTTTATGTCAATGACAACGTCAAGAAGAAGAAATTAAAAGCATACCATTAATTTTTTAGCCGGTGCGTTTCTGACATTAGAACCTCAATCTTAATTATAAAAATCAATTAATTATTTTAGAGAATTATAAAAAATTAATTGTATTACTTAATAATAAGTGCATTATTATATTATATATTAGTTAATAAATTAAACAATATAATTTTAAAAATATGATAAATTTTAATATTTTAAAATAATATAATTAATTTTTTTTAAGATTCTCCTATAATTAAGATCGGATGGAGTATTTTGCATCCGTTATTGGTGCTCTCGCTATCTTCCAAGGAATTGAGATTGCCTATACTTTCTTTTAGATTTGTAAAATCAAAGCGAAAAAAGGAAAAAAAAAATACGCACAACTTTATGAGGACCAAGATTATCGATGAGAGGGAAACTATCTTTAAGGATCTAAAAATTGAATTAATCTTATTTATAGACCTAAAAAATGTTAAAATTTTGAAATAAAGACCAATGATTTTCCAGTGAACTGCCCAAATAATGAATATACCGGCATGCCCCTGTGGTGAAATGGCAGATCTCATTCACAAATTAATGGCTATAAAGTCGGAAATTAGGGAATAAGGCTAGAAAAAACGTATGAAGTGTACTCTGATATGAGAAAGTGAGGACACATGTACAATTCTTATATTGATAACAAATTAACAAGTAGTTTCCTCCATTTGAATATTGGATACGCACAAATTTTATTCGGGCCAAAAAAAAAACAGGAAGTACAATTGTAATACTACATAAAGGAAAAAGACAAAAAAGTTCAAATGGCGATGCAACGTGGAAATGTCAGGACGAGGCGGTGGGGGGCACGGGGCCGGCGGCTTATTAATGGTGTCATTGATGACATCAATTATTTGTAAATTTTTTTAAAAAAAAACAAGAAGAAAAAGAAGTGATCTCGTGAACTCTCCTGTTTGTCTATCTTCTTAATTAAGGTTGTGCAAAAATTCAGCGATCTACTCCAGTTTTACTCTAAGTTTTGAAATTTAGACTGGTCATTAAATTGATTAAGGTATTAGGTCAAGGGTTAGTGGGTTAGACCAGAGTCAAACCGGTAAAGGATGGAAGATTTCAGGATTATATATATATATATATTATACTTTCTAATACTTTTTTTATAAAATAACAATATAAATATTAAAAAGAAATTATAGCTATAGGAGCTGATTATATAAGGAGCATATTGAACTTTTTATTCAAAATATTAAATATCAGCTTAATATCTTTTAATTTAATGAAAAATAATGTTATTATACTTTTTTTAAATATTAAAACATTTTTATTCACTTTTTTATGCAGAATTTCTACAATGGAAGGCCCAAGCCCATTGCCACCACACAAACCCTAATTTTAACTAACCCCTCCCTTATTCCTTTGCTATGTTTCAGCGGCACGGTTTTTCATTTTTTCATCTCTGTCTCGACCTCAAACACCCACGTGCGCACAAAGCCTCTACCCACGCCCATGTCTCAATCTCAATCACGCGGCACGCCAGCCCATGTCTTCCTCTCTGTCACCCTCTCTGACTCAGTCATGTCTTCATCTTAGCTTGCCTCTGAAAGTGTGAATGAGACACAATATGCTGAAGGTGGAATCTAAAAGTTTGATAGCGTTTTTCACATATATGAAATCTCTTTACTTCATATTTCCTTCTTTTTTTTTGGGTCAAAACTTAATCTTTTTCCATCTTAGATCTGGAGTTTCTTTTAGTCTTTCATCTTTATCCTTCCTTCTTAGATCTAAAGAGGGGAAATGGTGACTCGGTAGCTCGTCTGACGATGTGACTCCGGTCTAAACGCTAACCCAGACCGGACTTCAGGCCGGTTGGCCAGTTTCCGGTATAGGTTTCTAAACATTGGTTTTACCCAACCTAAACTGATTCAGTCTGATCCAATTTAAATAAGATGCATGATGAAATTGGAATAGATTGATTGGTGGAGTTGGATCGGGTTACAGGCCAATGAACTATAACACCTGGATTGATTTAGATTAATATTTGTTTAAAAATATTTAAACTTATTCATTACTTCTTATTTTTTTTATATTGAATGTTGCTAGAAATTTTTTAAGAATTCATAATTTAATTCATTTTTTAGGATAATCTTTATATGATTGTAGATACGTTATTATCAAAATTATGATTATGATGTTTAATTCTTTTTTATAAAAAAAAAAGAAATTACAATTTAGGTCATTGTCTAGACTGGACCACCTAGACTAGTCCAGACAGTCCATTAGACCCCAGTTTGGTCTAACTCAACCTTTGGTACTAGACTAGACTAAACCAAGGGTTGCCTTATGCAACTCGAGGTTGTCTCTGGACCAAACCGATGTGCTCATCCCTAATCCTGTATTTTTTAGTGGATTTGCTCACCAGCATCTCTCCTACTTTGTTTTCTGATCTCAGATGCTATCATGGAAGAGAACAAGAGCATTATTAACATGTTGGATAACTTTTGTTCTCTGTTGTCTCATTTTCCTTGAAAATCTGCTGATGTGGCTTACAATATATCATAATATAATACACTTTCAACTTTCAAGCCCCAAAAAATGTGTTGGCTCATCATTTTCCTACACAGCTAAGCTTTATACTTTTTTTAAAAAAAAAGTGATGGTACAACATGGTTTGTGAAAAAAAATTTAGATAGGTTAATTTGGGGTGAGCGGAGTAGTGCTTGCATGTGAGGAGATTATCAAAATTGTGATGAGAGAAGAGAGGGGGTAGGAGGTGAGTGATAACTCCCTAGTTTTAGATAAATTTGAGATATATTTTAATATATTTGGGAGTTATCTATAATTAATTAAGGAGATTTGAGTCATATTTAAATAAGATAACAATCTCAAGCATAATTTAAGGGATTTGATTTTAAATATAAAGATTAGGATAAAAATCATGATATTTTAATGATAAAAATAATTTGAGTAATAATAATAAAATCATATAAGAAAAAGCAATCACTTTAAAAGCTGATTTGTTATTGTTATAATCTATCAATATATTATTATTGTTGTTGTTGTTGTTGTTGTTGTTGTTATTGCCATTATCTTTAATTAAAATATATTATGATCAGATTTGATATCACCTCCAGGTTGGATAACACGCACAATATGAGGAAAAGAAAAATATGCGTACGGGATTGGGCACAAAATCTATCAATATAAGAAAACGCAACTTCAATTCAGAAAATAGAAAAAGAAACGCGTACAGGGACGGATATATATTCAACGCTGCAGCAATCTATATATGTATTCGACGCGCAGACAGAGAAAAAAAAAGAAAAACGCACACAGAAAGAGAGAATCAGAACGATAAAAAAGAGAGAGAAGCAGCCAGAGATCTGGGCGGGATTAATTCTTCTTCTTCTTTGAGTGCGAGAGCAATTGCAGAGAAGGGAGATTCAGATCTAGAAATCAGAGAAGATTTTGATCTTGTTCTTTGGTTGTATTCTCTTATTATTAGTTATTCTTAGTTCATTGTCATGTCTTTTGAAGTAAAAGAAGGGATCCTAATAAGTATTCTTGAAATATAAGGGGATAATAATCTTAGGTTTCTCCAATCTTGAAGAAAAGTCATAGTTTTTACTTTTTATTATTCTTTCTTTAATTAGTTAATTAGTTAGTTAGTTAAATCTTTAAAACACATTCACTCAACTTAATTGAAAATTTAATTAAGATAATTAACGCTTATTTTGTCCTAGTCCTCGTGGAAACGATATTTTTATATTACTTGTGACTCATGCGCTTGCGATTAAACTAGACGGCTAATAGTGAGAGTGGTGGGCATTAATAAATGTATTATCTTTTTTATTCTACAGGGGAATTCATTACTAGAAACTAATAATAAGGCAATTCTAGACATATGAAGTCTGATAGTTGTGGCCAACAAGCAGCCAGACCAAAATATAAGTATGCATTACACAAAATGACTATATTAACCAATTCCTTCCCTATTTGATTCATGGAACAACTGGACTTCAATTGGTAGATCTTCACCTTGAGCATCCTGAAGAATGATGGTAGCTAGAAGAGGGGGTGATTCTAGAATCAAACCGCTGGGTCCCACCTCCCTTGAAGTCAAAGTAGCCAAATAATTGGCGGCACAATTACCTTCGTAAGGTATGAGAGAAAAGGATATCATACTTCGGTCTTGCAACGAGTTAAAGATATCCAAAAGGATTCCATGATATTTCCAGTCACAACCATCTAACTTCCTTGAAGAGACAGTAACCAATAACTCTCTACAATAAAGTTCAATAATTACAGGGGTTTGTTGCCAAAAGTCAGCAAATAAAATAGCACGATACAATGCTTGTAGTTCAGCAAAGAAGGTTGATTCTGCATTGAAACCATCTGCCCATCCACGAAGAAATAAACCCTCACTATTTCTACGTACAATGCCTATACTTGCCCTTCCCAAAGTCTTGCAAAAAGCTCCATCACAATTTCTTTTAATGACATTTTCTTGAGATTTCCTCCACTTAAAAGAAATTTTGGTTACCTCAATTTCAAAATGGGCTCTAAGAGGATGTGAGCATACCAGAATTCAAACATGGATTGGTTGGTTAACACAATGGCAGTGATGGGATCTGGTGACACATGCTCAAAAACCTATTTGCAACGTAGCTTCCATATAAACCAGAGAAGAGTTGCTACATAAGCTTGCACATAATTAGAATCATTAGAATCCATTAATAGAATTTGTTCTAGCCAACTTTCAACATTATACACATTAAAAGGATCAAACAACAATCCTAAAGGACTTCCAAACCAAGCCATTTGGACCAGGAGCAAAGTAAAAATAAATGCTCAAGAGATTCTACCTCGCATTCACAAACAAGGCAGAAAGGATTCGGTACACATTTACGTTTATACAAAGCATCTTTAAAAGATAGAGCTTTGCGCATGATGCGCAAACAAAATTTTTCACCTTTGGCATAACCTGGATTTTTCATATCTTAGGCCACACATCAACACTCATAGATCTTGAAAAAGAAGCTCTACCTTGGAGATATTCATATTTATTTTTTGTTGCCAATCTACATGCTTTCCTCACACTATAGTTTCCATCTTTAGTACCAGTCCATACTAGCTTATCACCATTATGATGAGTGGAAAAAGGAATGTTGTTAATAAGCTGTGAGAAATGTGGTTCAATTGCATTAGAGATTGTCTCAAGACTTCATTTTCTATTTTCAATCAATTCAGCAACAACCATTTTCCGGATTGATTTCATCATTTTCAAGGTGAGGCAACAAAAATTTAAGAGCCCCGGGAATCCAAGGATCCTTCCAGACATCAATATAGTTACCTGATCCAACTTGCCAACACAAATTATCCTCCAAAAGACTCTACCGGTTAGAATACTATCCCACATCCATGAGGCTCTGTGACCCTTCTTTGTATTCATAAAACAAGCGGTAGGGAAATAGACACTTTTAAGAATATGCACCCAAAGACTATTAAGGAATTGTAAAATACACTATGCAGTTTTTGCTAAGAGTGTATCATTGAAACCCATAAAATCTTTAAACCCCATTCCCCTTTCTTTTTTTGCCCAATCTAATGATTTCCATGCTCTTCAATGAAAGGTACCAGCACCACTACAATTACCCCAAAAGAAATTAGACACCAAACTATCAAGCATCAAACAGGTCGTCTTTAGAAATTTAAAATAAGACATTGAATAGATAGGGATAGCACTTACCATGGCCTTGATCATAATTTCCCTGCCCACAAATGATAAGCGCTTCTTTTGCCAACCCAAAACTTTCCTTCCCATTTTATCACAAACATGAGCAACGGCTCTATGTTTAGAGGCACCCCAAAGAAATCTACTTTAGCCACCTTGAGGTAAGCTGCCACCTCATTTTGCCTACTACTTAGGGTATTTTTTGAGAATAAGAGATTGGACTTGTCATAATTAATCAGTTGCTCATATGCACTGCAATAATCCTAAAGGATTTCCATGAACAACTTGCAATTGGACACATTTGCATTCAAAAAGATAATAGTATCTTTAGCAAACATACAATGTCTTAACATTGGACTGCCCCTAGCAATATGTATCCCTTTTAAGTTTCCTCGATTTGCTTGGGAAGATAACATAGACAAGAAAGCTTTTGAGGCAATAATGAAGAGATATGGAGATAATAGGTCCCCTTGTTGAAGGCCTCGCTGGGGAGTGATGTTTGCAATAGTCTTACCAGACAGTTGCACCTTAAAGGTCACACTACTAACACACTTCATAATCCAATTCACCCATTTATTGCAGAAATTTAATTTTCTCAACATTCCCTCAAGGAAATTCCATTCCGACCTATTGTAAGCTTTGTTCATGCCCATTTTTAAAGCTAATTCATACTTGTCACCTGATCTTTTATTCTTGAGATAATGGAATGCCTCATGGACAATGATACTATTGTCTTGTATAAGGCGATTAGGAATAAACGCCCTTTGTTGCTTTGAGATATAGTCATCCAACACATTGCAAAGCCTATTAGCCAAAATTTTAGCAACTATCTTGTAAGCAAAATTACACAAGCTAATTGGGCAATAGTGATTAACAGATCCTGAATGATCAATTTTGGGGACGAGAATCAAATTAGTTTCATTTAATCAATCAATCAACCCCTCATTTTCAAAAAAAAAAATCCTTGAACCATGCTAATAAGATAAATGAGTACCTCTTCCCATGAACTTTGATAAAAATGCCCATTAGAATCATCAGGCCCGGGTGCCTTAAAAGCTCCAAGTTAAAAGATAGCTTCACGAATTTCTGCTTCCTTCACAAGAAGAGTAAGTCATTGGTTCTGTTGATATGAGATCTTGGGTTGAACAAAATGTAGAACCAAGTCAAGTTGATTACTAGCTTTTCTTTGAAAAAGGCCGGAATAGAAATAAGAGATTAATCTAGCCACTTTATCTTCTTGATCTATCCAATTCCCTTGCTGATCTTTGAGTTTGGTTACCAAATTCTATTGGTGGCGTATAATAGTAGTTCGATGAAAAAATCTGGTATTTAAGTCCCTTGCCTTTAACTAATTAGTTCTTGCTCTCTACCACCAATACACTTCCTCCCTCTTCCAAAATTGCTCCAGCTCCAAAGTCAAGGCTTCAATATTGCGCTTTGAAGAATCTGTGTAGATTTCAACTTTCATATTCTCAATTTTTCTGATTAAATTAGTGATAACACACCGATTATAAGGCAAGGCCTTCTTGCTCCATTTGATTGACACCCCTCTATAATGATTAAGGCAATTAATGAAAGAAGTGATGTGATCAAGCCCCGAAACTGTCGCATATTTCGCTTGTCATATTGATTGCACCTAATTATGCAGTATAGTGCGCAATTAGTTGTTCTTCTCTCAAGGAGCTATTATTTGGTAAT
>JBAGKO010000010.1:11278627-11292916 GCA_037177275.1 Acacia concinna
AAAGAAAAATCTTTTATATAATGTACAAGTGCCTAATCCACATTTTTCACTTGCTTGCAGGTAACCCAGTGCATGCACACCTATTCCTCTTCTTAGCCCATTTACTTATTCAAGCTTACATGTTATTTTCATATACTTGGACTCTCTTACTCACAAACAATATGTGATTTGTTCCATTTGACACATCCTCAATTATATTATAATTCCAACACCATGTTCATGATATTTTTCTAAAATTTTTTTCCCTTTCCCCTTATGTGCCTTAGCACTAGAGACTTATTTTATCCATTTTTTATAGTCTTATTTTTTCTATTTTTTACCTTATTTTTAGGAAGAATTACATTTAAATACTTTTAAAATTTTTAAATTTCAAATCAGTGCTTTTCCATAAAACTAAGTTATGAATTATATTACTCTTATGGCTCTGTTTGGTACGAGGTAGTTAATTTTGATCGATTAGATTGGGATAGAGATAGGGATTAGAATTGAAAATAAGATTAGGATATGGATTGAAGTTTAAAACAACATCTGGTACAAAATAATAATGGAAGGTACTGATTAAATTAATTTAAATTTTTAATTAATTATAAATTTTAAAATAGACTATCCTACCCTTTCAAACTAAAATAGTAATTACAATCAAACTCATCTGTCAACCCACACAGTTGGGACTTGTTTATTTTGACTTATTTTAATCAAAAGTATGAGAAAAGCTCTACGAATTGCTTTTTTTTCTGTCGACGCAGCTATGCAACACCGTCGACCTAGAAAAAACCCCAGCGACATCGTTCTTCACCAGAGATTATCACTAGCATTTCCCTCCACCATGGCTTGAAGAACTCACCTCCATCGCCTTCATTCACTCTTTCAGGCTGAAATCATTCATTGCAAATGACCTTCACTTTGTTGAAACCCCTCAAATTCCGACCTTCTCCGTTCGTCGCTGCACTCTCTATTATAAGTTATCACCACATGTGAAATTCCCTGATAATAAGTTCAACTGCCATTTTGCCATACGCGATACATAATTCTCTCTGTTCACCAGCTCAACAGAGTCCATGGAATCAACTTCAGATGACGAGCACGTTATACTGGTTTGCAAAAACCCCGATTCAATTGAAACAGAGACCGAGATGGAAGAAATTCATTTATCCGCCACAGATATTCTCAACTGGGATCTTCAGACTATTCTTCGTTTTCCAACAATCAAAATTCGAGTACATCGAAGCAGGTGAGTTATTCAATGCCTGTAACTTCCATATTACTAAACCGTGTGTAATAACTGGACTCGAGTTCTTTGTTTCCCTCCTGTGCAAGTAGTTGCTAGATTCCTTTGTGGGGTTTCAATTTATCTGCTCCCGGCTCAAGTATAATCACTGAGATTATTTTCACTTTGTGCAACAGGCTCACTGAGCAATGTTCTTATTTTCGGGGCCTCTTCTGCGGGAGCTTCAGGTAAAAGTATCATCGCTTGAATTTGCAGCCTGATTATAAAGTAGTCTATATATTTCCCGCGAACTAGAGCTTCAAAACAAGACTGACCATGAACTAGTTTTATATGGCACCAAATATTGTGTGTGTGTTTTCCCGCTCTTTTTCTCTGGTTCGCCCAAGCAATGAACATATGGTATATTGAACTACTGGTGTCACTCTGACAGTATTAGGATTTTGACTTTTCCTCATTCCATTCGAATTGATCTAATGCTCTAAAGGCTTCTTGTTGTTGTTGTTCTTTTGTTGGCTAATTTGCCGCTTTGAATTTGACGATCTGTAGTTCTGTACAATTCCTGGCTTGATAACACGCTTCCTATAACTTTTGTAGTGAATCATGCCTGGGCTCCATCGTTATTGAGTGGAATGTGCTATCATTTATGGACATTTTGAAGTATCTATATGACTACCCGATGGAGATTACATCAGAAACTTTCCTCTCTCTTTATGAGATAGATAGTAAAATGTTTTTTCTTGTCTAATTTCTTGGAAGGGCCGGCTTGGCTCAACGGTAAGCTCGCTTGCCGTGAGGTCTAAGGTCGCGGGTTCGAATTAGCCTCTCGGCATAAAAGCGGGGGTAAGGCTGTCTAGTATACTCCCTTCCCCAATACCCTCACCAAGTGGGGACTCAAACTGGGTTGGCCCTTTTTTTGTCTAATTTCTTGGCTTCAAAGAAACTATCATATTCATAACTTCTAATTTGTAAGGTGTAATTTGTCCTTCTATTGCATGGAGATAAAGAGCAAAAAGTGTTATGAATAAGCCAACTCTCCAACTACTATTAGAGAATCTTTTCATTTGTTTTATGAAAGATTGATTATATTTGGCAGCCGGCATAAACATAATTCGGATATAATGTCATTGAACACGGTGTAACAAATTCTTCAACAATGTTATCCTTTATTGTGAACACCAACGCATGGTTTTATACAAGAAGAATTGTCTTTTTTATTAAATTGTGATAGTATTTTGTCCAATGTTAAATAATTATGAAGTTTCTCCTAGAATTCCGCCCTTTGAAATATATATATATATATATATATATATTAAATCTCATACATTGTCGTGCAGCCATCTTTTGATCTTTTTCTTGTACATCTTAGGGTGCACTTTATTTTGGTGTGGATTCACTTCTGTTGAAGTGCAAAATATGGTTTTCTGATATGTGCTCGTCCAAAGGATCTCAACCAATACAGATGCAAATGGAGGACATAATTCTAATTTGGAAATTTGGTTTGGAGCATGGTAAAATACATTATTTTGATATTTGTAAGTATTTTGGTTTGACTTGACATTTGGAATTCGCTCTAACTGATGAATTTTTTAATGCATTGTATTTGCAGAAAGTGATTTTATGATGGAATTATGCACAAGCTATCTAGCAAGAAATTTTGTATGTTCTTGGCTCCTATTCTCTATGAGAAATTTCATAATGTATTTCCAGAATGACAGAAGATTTTCTATTATTCTTAATCCTACATCACTTCAGACTCTAGACCCATAAAAAGAGGACACTCACAATTCCTTGTTTCTAAATTTAGCTGGGAAACTTTACTCAATTTGTTTCTTCTATGTCTAACAAGAGGGGTACCCTTGGTTGGATTATTTCTCTGGTGTTTTTGGTGAAAGTTGGGTGTTCGTAACACCCTGAGACTGGTTTAAAATGATTTGTGCAAGAACTTGTTTTTAACATTTTTCTATGAATAGTCTTAGTTAGAGAGGATAAAATGTAGTTTCCTGTTGGAGTGGTAGTAATATAAAATTTAATGCTCATGCCGGTAATGCTTTACACTTTTGATCTTGGCAAGATCAGTGGGATTTCATAGTTCTTTTGCTACTGTAGATCTGTGAGCAGAAGAGTGTTACTGTCAGAAACTCAGTCATACTATAAAAGTGGTTTAAGAACACTCTTGTAGAGAATGTGAATCACGTGTTTCTGTATCTTTTTTTATTATTAAATTATAAAATTGATGATATCTGGTTTTCTGCTTTGCAGATGTGGGCATCACATAGCACTTTATTTGAAAAGATTCCATATAATATGTTGTTGTCCTCTATAATGCATCCTCACTTGACCGTTGACAGGTAGACTCTAATCTTGGAACAGTCTGATTCAATTCTATGTAATTTATAAATCTTATAATGTAACATCTTTACAGTGAAATGCATCTTTCTGATGCACTTTTACGTTGGCTTGAATGTAACTTCAAAAATATGGAGACCCTGGGCAGAGGTGAATACGACTGTGACAGAGTGTTGAAACAAGTGAGGATTTATGTATCTTTATTCTGTGTTTAGCGGGAAAAATTTTAGGAGATAAATGCAAGCTGAAATGACTCTATTATATATAACTAAAGTCAAGTAAAATAGTGATTTTGCCACCACTAAACAACTGGTTTATGTTGATAACTGAAACATTAATGTCATGAAGGATATGTAGTTCATGCGCAAGTTTGCTGCAAAACTTTGATGTCCTATGCATTTTCTTGGCATGTGTGGTTGTATGTAGAAGGGAATTCTCACACTTCTCAATTTATAATGCTCTCTTTCATGTATGGTGAAACTCCTTACATGGAACTCAACTTGATCGTACAATGTTGTGAAATTGACTGATTATCTTATAATTGTTTTTTTTCTTTTTTCCTTTTTGAGTAAAATACTTCAATCTTAGTGTGTCTTAAGATTTTATGCACCTTCTCCCTTGGAAGCTTACTGATAGATATCTCCTTAAATACAAGAGGCGCACATCAGCAGAATAATTACCTCAATTATTTCATTTTAAATCATTTATTCTATTTTAGTTCATTTTGAAAGTCTGTTGCTAAATAAAAGGAACTCATGAGTCAGCGTCAATCCTCATTGGTTATTTATTTGAATTTCTACAAAGTAGGACAATTTGTTGTTTATTTGAATTTCAGTTTGTATTCAGTTTCCTATAAATATCTTGGTTATCCTCAAAACTAAGATATGACTGATTTAATAATATTCCAGACTTTCGGATTTATTCCTGGGCTTCTATGTTTCCTTCTTAGTGAGATACTTACTGAGATTGAGAGAGTAGAAGAGAGTAAAACACTTGAGAGATATCACTTACATTGAGCCTTAATAATGTAAGTGCATATTTTCCAAAATAATCGTATGAAACATAATTGTCTGTCATTGAAGTTTGTTGCTCTATTATATTCAAGGACGTTGTATGGTTTTTAAACTGGAAGGGAAGTTTGTAAAACATGATGTCAATCAGGGAAGATTGGTGTGAGGTCAACATATGAGGGACTGATAAGAAATTTACTTTAAGTTTGTAAAGAGTTTTTTCCTTCATCAATAATCATTCCTGTAATCAAATCATTAACTTTTTAAAAAATTCCAATAAGGTAATTTAACATATCATTTTAAAGGATAATTATGCACAGAGCAGGTTCTCAATTTTAGTTTAACACATGATCAATCTTACTGAATTTGTTACTCATAACATATTTACTATATATGTCATTGACATTCTTCTTTATCAACTTGTTTTCTTGGGTTCTGAACAGATTCGTGTTGGCCTCTTGCCGTTGTGGTTTGCAGCAGGTATACTCTACTTTTTTGATATTTCATGTGGTTCTGTAATTTCTTATTAACGTTAATGTAGAAATTTGTCGATAACAAAAGATAATTTGCTATATTTGTTGATCAGGGAAAAGAAACTCTTTATTTTTTAAACAGCTTGCTGAAGAAAGCCTTGATTCAATTTTCAGACAATTAAATATTCCGCCCATGGATTCACAAAATCTTTTAGAATATGATGATGACATCTTGCAGCATCTTAGGATTCGGCTGACAGAATATTCTAAGGTATGCTAAACACATGGAAGCCAGTGAATATGAATTTGGTTTTCCTGACACTGTTTGATTACAACTTTTTCTACTTTTTTTGTATGCATGGGGAATGGCTTGAAGCAAGCAATATCATGTATCTTGAAGATTCCCAAATAATAGTTGAGAATAAGTGTTGCATTAACTACACATGCAAGGCTTTATTGAATGTTGACACCTAACTATACAATGGTGCTTGAGGGTAGTTCATTTCACCCCTTACTCTTATGGTTTTATAGGCAAACTTCATGCTTAGTGAAACTTTTTAAGAGAATCATGAAACACTTAGGTGATAAGTTCTTTATTCCTATAAGATAGCTGCATACTCTTATACGTAAAGTCAACTCTGTCTACTTTAGGCAAAGTGTAGCTGCTCCACTTTCATGCCTTTTAATGCAGAAAACCGGTAATTAGTTTCTTTTAGGGGCTGTTTGGTATGAGGGGAGGGGAGGGAAAATAAAAATTTTAAAAGTTGTATTTAAATAAATTGAAGAAGTGGGGTTATAAATTTTAATTAAGAGAAAATGTAACATAAAAGAGTATGAAAAAATAATTTAAAAATTTTAACCTTACTTTAATTTTTTAAAATTCAACTTACAAAAATTTTCCCTCCCTTCCCCTCCAAATCCACCGTACCAAACAAGCCATTAGTGTTTGAGTTCTTGTTTGTAATTCATTCTCTTCATTTCATATAGGTGTCCAAGTCTGAGTCAGTTTGTCTTAGTTCTCTGCCTTGAGTTATAGCGCATCTATTAGGAATTTTATTTCCATTAAGGCATTAAGTGATGAAAACTTCTTTTTTTGTTTTTGCATGCAGAAAGTGAACCTTTCAGATTGTCCCCAAATAACAGCCACAGTTCTGCTTCTGTCACTGGTCCCTCGATCACCTCCGCTGGATCTCAGATCAAAAAATATTATTGAACTGCTTTACAATACCTTTGAACACCCCATAAGAGACAAACATGCTTTCCCACAAATGATGTTGCAAAATTTGTCCTTTGAAGTAGTTCAAGAGGTAGATATCTCAAAGTGTCAAAGATTGCCGATTGAAGTTGCCATTGAATGCTTTTGCAAGTCCTTTCCTTCTTTAAGAACATTGAGAGCTGCTTATCTTCTGAACATCAGAACAACCAATTTTCTTCAATTAGCGCTGAAGTGTCCTAAGGTCTGTGAAATTGATTTGACTGTTGATATTACTCCACTAGTGCCAGCATTAGTTTCAATTGTATCATCAAATCTTTTGGTGACATCATCCGCACCAGAGAGGGCTTCTAGAGTGAACTATAATGCAGTAGATGCCTTTTCATTCTATGAATTTGGACTACCACTTTCCAACATTACCAAGCTTACCTTGGAAGGAAGAACTGATATATATGGTGAGCTGCTTATATGATGAACATATTTTACCTAAATGATTTTTTAGTAGTTTTATGTCTGTTTCTTTATTAATAACCATTGAAGTGCTCTTTAATTGTCTATGCCAGATTCAGATCTCCGGTACATCTCCAAAATTTGTCCTTCACTGCATCACCTGAATCTTATAGGATGCATTTCAGTCACAGACACTGGCATATCAGATCTCATATGTAAATGCATAAAACTTAACTCAATTGTGGTTTGTGATACTTCTTTTGGGGAAAACTCAGTTCAAGCTCTTTCCTCGGCTATTTCTGATTGTGGGAGCTTTTCATCTCAACATTTTAGAGATAAGCATATGAGTTCTGTAGCATCCAACCTTCAAACCCTGCATATAGGGGGCTGCCGTGGTATGTTGCTGTTTTTCTCTCACTTTATATGTGGGATCTTCCTAAACGGATTATTTAATGGTGTCCTTAAATTTATTGATGGACCCCAGGGTTCCAAAAACTTAAGCTATTTGGATGGAGTTTTAAGTTCTCTTTGACTTGCCCTTTTGTGCAAGAGTCTAGGGTTAAAATATGGTCAAACCACAGACCTGCCCAAACTTGTCACCAAAACCTATACATCTATATATAATATAAATTTTATCTGAAATTACATTTGCCATAAGCTATGCATAGTGTAGCTTATCTTCACATACTCATTCTAGTTTAGTTTAATTTTTAGATTGGACAGAGCAAGGATTGCCATGATTACTTCAATACCATCTCAAAGAGTCATCAATTTCAAAATCTTACTTTGTAAGAGGCCCATGGGTGTTTCTTATACATCTTCATCATAAACATAAAGAGTCTTTAATACCTTGTATTGGCTGCAATGGTTTTGAACTTTAAAAAGTTAAATAGGGTGCTATTTTCTGACTACAATTCTTTACCTCATTTAGATGAAGTTTCATGTGTAATTGTTTAAATAGACCAAAGGACCAAAAGTAGAAATGGCATGTACAACACGTATATCATATGTGAACAAATACAGGCTCACCTTCTTGCTTGGTACAACCTGTATCTGAGTTGAATGTTAATGATTTCGCTGTTGATTACCACTGTGACCTCTTAACTTGATTGGCCTTAATTTTTGTAATCGTGCCAAACTAGATCTTCATCTTCAACCCTCTCCTATCTAAATTTATTTGAGTATCTCAAATATAATTAAATCGTAACTAATTCTTAATTCTTTTCTTATTTAATTTTTATAATAACTAGGTAACATTTATTCTACAGGAAAGCTACCCAAAGATACCTTCCCATGAATGATAATAATAAAAATCGGTTGCCTCATTTTTTTGAAGATCCTCACTAAGTAAGGCTTCAAATCCTATATTTAACTTCAGCCACAAAGCAGATGCAAGGTCAAAAGATTTGATTGCTTGTGACTAGATAGGCAAAACTACTGTAATTCTATGATTGCATACTTCATAAATCATAATTATAACTAAATATCTGAAAAGAAAAGGAACCTTGACACCCAAATCAGAGAAAAGGAAGATGTTTATAAATTACCTTGTCTGGAAGTATGTCCTTTTATATCAAGTTTAGCCATTAGGAATACATTGGAACGTTTTAATGAAATGTTGAGTGAAATTGAAAAGGGGAAAATCATTCATTTGAGACAAAATTGAAACTGTCCTCAAACTCAAGGGACAAAAAAGTACTTTTGCCTCGATCATTTGAACATTACAGAGGACCAATGATGCTTTATGATTTTTTATTGCTTGTATGTCACAATCTATACATTTAGTTTGGATTGTGTAATCCATTTTGAGCTGGTATCAGCATAAATAACCAAGTAGAGAAACATGTGTTATTTATTTTGTAGGTATAAATAAGTTATCTCTACTTAAGCTTATGTCTCAAATGCAACTGCTGAGGGGTCTATGCTTGAGAGGGACGGACATGGTTGACCAAGCACTTAATAACTTCCCAGGTTCTTCCTTGGAGGCGCTTGATGTTTCAGATACCAAGGTCTGTGATCAGAGTCTTGACTGCTAGCATGTTTGGTATATCTCTCCATAGTTATACAGAATTTCTTATCAATTTGTGGAAACAGAAACTTAAATTTTTAGTTGATGAAGGAGGTGTAGAATGCTGATTAAATTCTGAAATATAACTGTTAGTATGCTAATTTTGACTTGGCACATAATACTTAAGATTTCCATGTCTCCTGCAATTGTATAAGCATCAATGTTCTGTGATCTGGAGGTTGTTATTGGCTAATAAAGGAGTTATATACTTTTCGTATTGAGTTCTGATTGATAATTTTGTTGTGTTAACTAGTGAATTAGAAGATAAATCTGCTTGCTTCAATTGTAGAACAGAAGATTAAGTTAGGTAGTAGTTGTGGTACATTGTTGAATTTCATGGCTTCCTATGTTGATGTCTTCTGTCTGATTTGCTGATTGATTTGATACTGAGTGATAAACAATGAACATGCTGAATTGGCCAATAAAATTTTATCTTACACAGATATTTTTGCTTATTGTGACTTTGTAGATCCCGAATATCTACTATTTTTATTCATATTGTCCTTTCTATGATTATTGTATGTTCCCCTCAGTTTAATCCATTTTTTATTTGTAGATTTCTGGAGCTGCATTAGTTCATACTATTCATCGAAATCCAAATTTAAAGTGTCTAAAAGTTAGAGGCTGTAGTAATTTATTTCAAGAGGAAAAGCATACTGAGGAAAGAGAATCTGTCTTCTCTTGTTTGCATGAAGAACTTTGCGCCATGCTAGGAAAGATGTGCAAATTGGAAGCAGTTGAATTTGGATGGGGCTTTTCATCACTCTCACTGAAAACTATGGAACCTGCTCTGATGACATTACAGAGAATCAATGTAGGTTTAGGTGGAATGCTTGGTGAAGATGCATTGAGAAAACTACCAGCAATTTGTCCTATGCTAGAAACAATAATATTTCAGTTTCAGGTATTCATTATCTTCCATTTGGATTTCAGATTCTTGCTTCCTAAAAAAGAAAATACTGCAATTGATGAAATTGTGATATAAATCAGATTTGGCAAAGGTCAAGGATAGACTTCTTGACCAATTCATGAAAGCTTTGATGGCATTTCAGTTGTTGTTATTTCATCCCAAAAGTTTAAGCTAGTTGGGGAAGGCCTAGGATTGGTTTTTTATTCATATCCATGATGAAAGGCCAGCATATACCCATAAATTTTTGTATCGAGGAGATGAAAAATTTTTTCCTTTAGGAGCCGTAGCACTGTTAACAATTTATAATATCATAATCTCATTCTCATATTTATCACATGGGTGCACAATTATCAATGTTTAACAATTCACCTTCTAACATCTCTTATGACTTCAGTGGGAAAAGTTGGTATTTCAATTATTCACAATTTTGGGAACAAGTTTACTGGCATGCAATCGTTGCCCATAGCACATGACAGATTGGGGAACATGTTCAGGCAACATATCTGAAAAAGAATGGTGCCTTTGGCACTCTACAGTGAAGCTATCTAGACCAAATCATCTGCCAACAAGTTAAGGAAACCCCATAGCATAAATTATGCAGGCTAGGAAGTCAATTCCCAGAAGAATAAATATCATAGTATTGTTACTGTTTCTACTCAAATTCTTGTCAGCTTCAAACTACCTCTATTATCTATATAATCAAATTGAAATGGCATACGGAGATTTGCATGCCATTAGCTGGACTGCCTACTTTTTGTTTCACAAGTAAGCTTCTCGTAGTGTAACGCCTCAATCAGACAAGCCAAGACTTTTGCCATGAATTGAACTGATCAACAGCTAAAGCCCTATCTTATTTGGATTCAATAAATTTTACTCCTTCTAGTTCTAATTATAAGACTTAGTTGACTTTTTTAGAGTATCTTAAGACAGTTAATTACATTACTTTAAAACATTAAAATTTATATTTTTTCTTCAAACTATTTTGTTTGACTTATGAACTATTACACAATATAATAAAACACTACATATGATATGATTAAGTAACTTATTTTTTTCCTCAACTTCTCCAAAAAAGTCAATTAGGTCTTATAATTATGATCAGAGGGAGTATTCTGTTTGACTTGTCTTCTGTCACTATGCTCTGTCTATTCTTGTAGTTATCCTGGATTCTCACATTTTATGACTATGTCAAAATTCTCATTGATAGTCTGTTGGTTTTTGATTCTGAACAGGTAATGTCTGATGGTATTGTGGAGAACATAGCTACATCCTTGACAAACTTGCAAGAGTTAGCTCTGTGCAATTGTTTTGGTGATATGTCCATATCAAGCTTCAAATTTGTCTCACGAAATCTTAAAAAGTTGAGGCTTCAAAGAGTAACCCCTTGGATGACCAATGATGATTTGGAAATTCTGACTCAAAACTGCCAAAATTTGGTTGAACTTTCTTTATCAGGATGCCCTCTTCTTAACTCAGGTGAGGATTTATTACTTGTCACTTCTCCATTTGTTGGATATGATTTTGTTACATGTACATCCGTTTTGAGTTGAAAATGTGTTTGTAGTACACTTGTTAAACCTATGTTTGTTTACATTACTCCTTTAAGCAGATTCTCAACATATAATTTCACGTGGATGGCCAGGCCTCATTTCAATCCATTTGGAGGTTTGATAATTTCTATTTCACCAATGAACTGATAAGAATTTCTTTCATTTTTACCAACTAATAATAATTTTGTACATTGGGCTTTAACATGTTGAAAATGGTCTTTTCCACCCCTTTTGGACCAAAGGCTGAAAGTTAAAACCGCTGATGACAATAGTCATATGATGGACCTGTATTTTGTAATATTTATACAACAACAACAATAACAACAAAACTTTAATTCCATTAGGTGGGGTCGGCTACATAGGTCACATGATGTCATTGTGCTCTATCGAAAACCATATCTTTAGATGATTATTGACCAAAAGATCTCTCTCAATAACCTTCTTTTTACTGGACTCCATACTATTTGATCAACCTTCCTTACTAGCTCACTCAATGGCCTCCTTTGCTTGTGACCAAACCACCTCAAACGATTTTCCACCATTTTATCTTCAATAGAAGCCACTCCAACTTGTTCGCGAATGTGATTATTACGAATCTTATTTAATCTTGTATAACCACACATCCATATCAACATCCTAATCTCGGCTACTCCCATTTTATGTCCATGTTGTTCTTTTAAAGCCCAACACTCACATCCATATAGTATTGCTGGTCTTATAGCAGTGCTATAGAACTGCCTTTTTACTTTATTAAGTACTTTCTGATCATAAATAACTCCAGTAACTTTTTTCCATTTACACCATCCAGCTTGGATTCTATGATTAACATCTCCATCAATTTTACTATCTTGTTGAATAATTGATCCCAAATATTTAAATTTAGTCACTTGCGGGATAACTTGTCCACATAGTTTAACTTCCACTTCACTTCTCGCCTGTCTCTTGTTAAAGTTACAATGCATATATCCTGTTTTGCTCCTACTCAAACGAAAGTCTTTCAACTCCCTGTCTCCATATTTTAAGTTTATAATTAATTTCTTCCCTGGATTTAGCCAACAAAACAATATCATCCGCGAAAAGCATGCATTTAAGGATATGCTCTTTTATAGATTCAGTTAGAACATCTACCATCAGGTTAAATAAATAAAGACTCAAAGCTTATCCCTAGTGTAGACCAATATTTAGAAGAAAGTCTTTTGTCTCACTTATAGGCCTTCTAACACTAGCTGTTACCCTCTCATACATATCCTGAATGACTCTGATATATGCGACATACATCCCCTTCCTTTTCAAGGCTTTCTAGAGGACATCTCTTGGCACTCAATTATTCACTTTCTAAAATCAATGAAAACTATATGTAAGTCATTTCCTTTACTTCGATACTTTTCCATTATCCCCCTTAATAAGTAAACTGCTTTTATTGTGGACCTTCTAGGCATGAATCCAAATTGATTCTTAGAAATACCAGTCTTCATCCTCAACCTATGCTCAATTACCTTTTCCCACAATTTTATTGTATGACTTATAAGCTTAATTCCTCTATAGTTTGCACAATTTTTGACATCCCCTTTATTCTTATAAATAGGGATTAAGGTACTTCTCCACTCATCGAGCATTTTCTTATATCACAAAATCTCATTGAATAACTTAGTAAGCCATAACACCCCCGTCTCCCCAAACATTTCTAGATTTCAATAGGAATACCATTAGGTCTAATAATGTCCATTTTTTTAATAGCTTCCTTAACCTCAGCAACTCGAATCCTCCGGTAAAATGACAAATTAAGATTCTCTTCTCAAGTTGTCAAATCTTCCAAGTCACAAACTGCCGCACCCCCTCCTTCATTGAATAGTTTATAAAAGCAAGCTTCCCACCTATTCTTAATATCTCCATCTGTAACCAAAATTTTGCCTTCTTCATCCTTTATACATCTCACTTGGTCTAAGTCTCTTGATTTTCTCTCTTTATTCTTTGTAATTTTGTAGATCTTACGCTCTCCAGCCTTGGTCCCTAATGCGTTATAAAACTCCTCATATGCTTTATTACGAGTTTCCTTCATTGCCTTCTTAGTCTCCTTTTTAGCCACACAATATCATTCCCAATTTTTAGCATTATTACACAAATATGTGGCTTTAAAACAATCTTTTTTATTCTTAACTTTTTCTTGAACATTCTCATTCAGCCATTCTACCACCAGGTCTCCCTATCTTACTGTCCAAAACCTTTTGCACTCTCAAAATTGATTTAGCAACCTTCTAGATCTTTCTAGACATATTTCCCCACATGTTATTGGCAATTCCTTGTAGCTCCCACTCCCCTTCATCTAAAAAAATTTTCTTAAAAATCCCTTGCTTCTCCCCCTTTAATTGCTACCACTTGACCCTTAGGTTTAAAACTTGCCGGCGCTTTTGTTTTATACATTTAACAGACACATCAAGAACCAAGACCCTATGCCGTGTTGTCATGCCGTCTTTAGGAATCACTTTTTAGTTAGTACGAAGTTTCCTATCAAAATTCTTTACCAACAAGAAGTTAATTTGAGTCTTGAAGGCTCTATTCTTGTATGTGATTAAATGTTCATCTCACTTCTTAAAACAAGTGTTGACAACCTTGAGATTATATGCTAGCGAGTAATCACTAATAAATTGACCTTCATTATTGAGCTCCCTAAATCCCAAACCACCATGAGTTCTTGTATTGGGTCCTACCTCTCTTCCAACATGTTCATTAAGATCCCCAGGAATAAAAATCTTTTCTGTATTGGGTCCTACCTCTCTTCCAACATGTTCATTAAGATCCCCAGGAATAAAAATCTTTAACTCCGCCTATATTTTATAGCTAGTCCCAAGTCCGGGTAAAGGAGGAGGGTTGTGTTAGGCCCTCGACGGCCAACGTAAAAATCTGTCGAATCTCTCATGAACATGGATCAACGAAGAAATTGTACTAATACTAGGTCGTTGCCTAGAAGTAACGCGCTGTATGGCTCGAGTACAGTGAGAAGTGAGCTAGAGCCGCTACATTATTGCCCGGATGTAGTGTTA
>JBAGKO010000010.1:11403904-11425367 GCA_037177275.1 Acacia concinna
AAATGCATTAAGAGTACAACGTGGAATGGCAGAAGATGCTACTTGTGTAGTATGTGGAGAGAGTATGGAACACTTATGACATGTTTTAAGGGATTGTCTAAGAACTAAGTTTCTGGAAGAGCATAGTTCATGGCAAGTACATGGTAAAGTTCTTTAATACAAATTTATGGGAATTGTGTACTTTAAATGTGTCTAAACCAATTGGTTTTGTGGAGGACACTAAATGGGCAGAATTTTTTGCTATATCGTGTTGGTTGTTATGGAAATTTAGAAATGAAAAGATTTTTGAATGAGCTCTTTGAAGATTCGTGTAGCCGCCATAACTGATTCTATGCAAAGAAACAATAAGCGGTGCCATAATGTAAACTTGCAAGGGAGTTATGAAATGCATAAGGCTCACTTAGCAACAATCCCTTCAGGTTATTATAAACTTTCTGTGGATGGTGCATTCTCAAAACTTCTCTACTCGACAGCTTGTGGAAGAGGCATATGAGACCCACAAGATAACTTCTATAGGAGATTCATGATGAGAATTCAGCAGGAGGGATCTTTAAGTGCAAAGCTATAGGGCTACTTAACTGGTTTAAAGCAAGCTTAGGACATAAGTATAAGGAAAATGGTTCTACTTACAGACTGCCTTGACACTTGGAGACTATGTCGAGAAGGATGTACCGAGTTACACATGCAACGAAACTTGGTGCTGGAGATTTGAAGCTTAGTGAAGCGTGGTTGGCAGGTAGAGATTCGTCACATCTCAAGGAACCTAAACCTGGTTGCAGATAACATTGTGAAAAGAACACTCAATATGGAGCTTGGATTCTACTTAGTAAATAGGCTTGACACTAACTTGGTTCACGTGGAACCAGGTTAGCAATGGCATTTTTGTTTCTGTTTGTTTCTTAGTTTTCATCATGTATAAAAAAACCACTAACAATTTTTTGTAGGGAAAAGAGATGGTTCCTTAACATGGAAACGTAACACTCTTCTGTTGATATTGTTTTCTAGGATATAAGAAGTCTTTTAAATTATTTTGATTTAAATACAATAGAAGTGATATCTAGCAGCATTATTAATTTTTTGCAATCGTGCCTTATGATAATTGTAGAGATCTGATGTAACTCATTTGATATTTTTAATGAAAATTGTCTTTTATTTTTTGCTTTCGCAAGGTATCTCCCAGCCGGGCAGGCCAAGGACTAATCATCTGCTCATTGTGGGTTTCTCTATGGGAAGGACAACTGGCCAGGAGATTTAACGTTACTCCATACCCAAGGCTAGGGATCGAACTCTTGACCAAAGTTAAGGGTGGAAGAGCCCATACCACTTGAAAATTGTCTTTTATAAAAAAAACAAAAACTTTGAAGTTAGTTAATTCTAAAAAGCTTTAATGTGAAGGAAAAAAAGTTCTCAAAAGTTGATAATCATTTAAGTTAATTATTTGGGAGTTATGAATTCACTTAATTAATAAATTGAGCCTGCATTAAAATTACAGTATAATTTCAGGCACCAGCTAAGCATTGAGAACAAAAATGGGTAATTTAGGGTCAAAGATATATGAGTTGAGTAATAATTGCGAAAGGGGAGCAGGGTTAAGGGTGTTGTAGAGAATAATTACCAAAAAAAGTCAAAAAGGCAGCGTCCCAATCACTATACACGCGTCAGCAAGACAAAACACTGCTGTCTCGCATTCGACATCTCCTCTATTATCCACGCGTCGATCTATCATTTGTGCCTTCCAACCTTTCCTAATATTAAACAACTAACTTTCCCCGTTACTTTTCTTGCACTCGCGTACGTATTAAAACTTAACTACTGCCCGTATTTCACTTAGCAACGTCCCCATTGATCTCATTAACATCTCAATTTTTTTTTTTATAAAATGATAAAATATACTCCGTCTACTTCTAATTATATGACTCAGTTAAAATTTTTTTAAAAAAATCTTTAAAAACTAATTACATTACTTAATCATATTATATATTATGTTTTATTATACTATCGTCAGTTCTAATTATAAGGTTCAATTGACTTTTTTTGAAAATTATAAAAAATGTAATTACGTATTTAAGTATATTAAAATTTATCATTGTTTTTCAAAATATGTTGTTTGACTTATGAATTAATATATAATACTCCATTCGATCTTAATTATAAAGTTTGGTTGACTTTTTTTCAAACAATCTTAAGAAAAATAATTACATTACTTAATCATATCATGTGTTGTATTTTATTATATTATATATTACTACCTTCGGTCCTAAATATAAGATCCATTTTTATGTCACAAAAATGGGTCTTATATTTAAGACCGGATGGAGTAGTTCATAAGTCAAACAACATAGTTTTAAAAAAATGATAAATTTTAATGTAATAAGCTTTCTTAGGATTCTTTAAAAAAAAGTTAACTGGGTCTTACAATTAAGAAAAAGGGGAGCATTACTTAAAAAAAAAAAACCTTACAAAGTACCAAAGCAAATACAACAAACAAATTGGCAAAAATAACTAAAATAATCAAACTATGGAATAACATGAATAGGCTACATATAAAAATCTTCTATGAGAGCCAATATTTCATGTCATGTATGTGACGCTATTTTTTGAAGATAGGTCCACAGGAGACACCAAGAATGCCTCGTTGACACAAGTTATAACCAAACGATGACCAAAAGTTTCATGAAGCTAAGAATAAGTTATTCAAAGTAAAGCTGCTCTCAAATATCTAGTATAAAAGGAAGAACCTAATTCCCTATGTTCTTCCATACGAATCGAATTAAAGGAAAACTTTGATGACAAATATAACATTCATAGAAGTGACTCTTCTTCATCTTAAAATGGTGCATTATAATGTTCCTTTGAGTCAAAACAATGGTGTTCACATGATTAATTATTGCAAAAGAAATTGTTTTGAAGTTCATATGGTTCAGTTTAGCTAGTTTTGACATGGACCGAAGGCCTTGACTTTTTGAATGATCATTTTTGGAGTTGGTCTTTTCTCACGATGCAACACTGCATTTCTATTTAACCATAGAACATTAGTTGTTAAAATCATCACATGTAAGAGACTTAGCTCATTAGATTGATGAATATGAATGAAGGTTTCTTTGATTCGATACAGCAAAGCAAGAGAATTCCTATACTTAGCAAACCAAACCAGACATCTTTTGCTAGAGGATACTGAAAGAAGATATGGGCCAAAGTTTATTCCGAATCACAGCCAAATTCACAGGAATCACTAACATTCTTGTGATGTTTTTGGAGAATATTTATAGTAGGGAGAGCTACCTAAAGTAATTTCTAGATCAAGAAAATACATTTTGGCATGAAAGACAACTTCTAAAACATCTTCCAAAATACAGTATCAGTAGGTTGAGGCCTAAATTCTTGGTCTAAAAGTATTTCCATTTATTACTTGTTTCCCGTCTGCATAAAATATAGAAATGAAAAAGAAAGTGCGAATGAAATACCTTTATTTCATAGAACGCCAAAAATAAAAAAACATATTTATCTCATAAACAAAAAATGCCCTCTTTGCGCAAAAGTCGCTACTTTATCATTTCATAAATACTACTTTTGTTCTTAATTATACAACCCAATTAACTTTTAGAATAAATTTAAGGAATCAAAATAAGTTACTCAATCATATCATATGTTGTGTTTAATTATATTATATATTAGTTCATAAGTCAAACAAAATATTTTGAAGAAAAAAGATAAATTTTAAGACTTTAAACTAATGTAATTAACTTTGTTGAAATTCTTTAAAAAAGTCAACTAGGTGTTATAATTATGACCGAAAGGAGTATAAAAAGGGTTAAGGTGCATCTTAAACTAATTGAGGTGCAATAAACATCCTAAATTATTTATAGGTGCAATTTTAACCTTAAAATATTCAAAATGCGGACAATCATCTCCCCTAAGGTAATAAATTCATTAACTTATGTTGAATTATTTTTCATCATCTTCATCCAAGGCACAGTGCTTCCATCTTCTTTTGTGAAACAAACAAGAGGTAAAGAAATTATCAAATGCAGAGGAAGTAATTAATTTTGCATATATATATATATATAAATATATATATATAAGAACAACTTTAGGCTTTCAATAAAAAATGAATTACCTAAGGAAACCATGAAGAAATATGATACAATTTATCAGTAATAAAGAGGGTTTTTTCGAAAGTATATTTATGCGCGCGCGCACATATATATATATATATATAAGAACAACTTTGTGCTTTTAATAAAAAATGAAGCCACACATAATTATGTACTATTGAGGAAAAGTGAACAGTGAACATAAATGTATATTACTAAAGACACATTTATCTTCGTTCCACACAATTATTTCACCTAAGTTGCCTAATTTATCCATCTATTTATCGTTTACTCTTTGGCCATCTTTGCCTTTGGTAATTTATTGTTTTACCACAAAATTAATTACTTTGCAGCCTTTGTTAATTCCTCTTCCTCTAACATGTTTCAGTGTAGGTGAAAGGAAGAATCATGTCTTTGATAAAGATAACAAACAATAATTTAATAGAGATTAACATGTTATTTTGGGAATGATAATTGCCGAATTTTTAATACTTAAGATTAAAATTATACCTATAAATAATTTTTGTTACTGATTGCACCTCTAAAAATAGTCAATTGCACTTGGCATACCTTAACCCTATAAAAAATTGTTAGTGTGTCTTTTTTCCCCTAAAAAATACCTTTTCCATATGCCAAACATAGCTTTAGAGTGAGTCATTGCTGTCTACAGATAATTGTTTTTGTATAATTTTTGCATTATGTATTGGTTCGTTGTTTCTATTTTGAAAGTTATTGAATAATATGTGAAATTCACCTCTAGTTATATTGATATATTTATATTGTTATATTGAAAAAAATCTCTACAAAAAACACTAGATTAGTTTCGGAATTATTGTATGATTCTGTCGTTAGATAGACTGACATCAATTAACTATTGACAAAATTTGACTACTGAGTTAAATTAGTGACGAAATTCCAATGCTAAATAATTTTTTTTTTTTTATGGTAAGCACACAACACATCAAGTTACTCGTAGACGGCAAACATTTCGTTCAATTGTCAACTCTTTATGACATACAAGCATAGGCCATATCTAATTCTCACGCAGTGCATAAAAATTGTTTGAATAATAAATATAACGTATTGGCAATAATTTTTAAATAAAATGAAGATAATACAATACATTCTGATTCTTTGAAAATATTTTAATAGACGCTATATATAACAATAAATTAGCTGTGACTGTTCGTTTACTCTAGATCCACACAAGTATCATTTTTCAACGGGTTTGTACTATTTTTGGGTACTGCTGTTTTTTTGTTTAACAAAAATCCCTGTACGTAATAAAATAAATATTGCATATGGATAAAAAACAGCTAGAAGGGCTATAAATTTCATAACGTGAACTTGTGGAGAAAAAAAAGAGAGAGAATAATGTGAGAACCAAGGTTTGCTATAGACGCACCAAGTGCACCTCATCCATACTGAAAAAAAGGCGCAATAAGAAGCAACATTCTTCGCCAATTAAATAAGCGAAAGCAAGGGCTTATAATAATATAATCTTAATACCAAATTACCAATACGAACGAGAGAGAGAGAGAGAGAGAGAGAGAGGCGTATTTGATATATAACATACGCAAACGCAATAGGCATACACACTTGCGCACAGACATGGGACCATTGTCCTTCGCTTAAAATTTGAGCTTTTTCGTGGACGACACGATCCGAGTCTGCCGCTTCTTCCCTCTCCTTCTTCTTCACTCTTTCTCACTGTCTTCTTCTCCTCAGGCCTCACTCCCACCTTAGCTTCTGAATCTCATGGAAATGGAAGATCACCAACACAACCATCATCATCCCCAGCAATATGCCATCGCCGATCTCAGGCACCTCATCAATGGAGCACCCAGGTCCACTGCCACGCATTTCCCCTCCTCCATACCTCCCCAGCCCCCCACGGCGGACCTCTTCCACCCTCATCGGAATCTCACTCCCACCCACCATCAGCACTACGACATGATGATGTTTGGTCGTCATGTCGCCGATGTAATGCCTCGTTCCCTCCACGACTTTGCCTCCGATTCACCTCCTGCTGCCGCTGCTCCACCCACTAATAATATCACTGTAGCCACTCCGGCTACCACCGCCAGCGCTTTCACTCCCCCGCTCAGTGGCTTAGAGGCTGACACCCCAGGCTGCCTTGCCGGGGATGCCTCCACAGGAAGATGGCCCAGGCAGGAAACACTCACTCTCCTTGAGATCAGATCTCGCCTCGACCCTAAATTCAAAGAGGCCAATCAGAAGGGCCCCTTATGGGACGAAGTCTCTAGGTACTCTTTTTCTTCTTCCTAATTCTTCAATATTCATCTCCAATCCTTCTGCCCGCTTCTTCTGTTTTCAATTTCTTAAGCTCGAATGTTTTAAAGTCACTATTTTTCTCTTCCAGTTTCTTAATTTGCGCTGCAAACAATTAATTCAAGAGAACCGACTAAATTAAATATCAGTACATATACTACATATATAAGCTGCAACTCCGTGACAATTAATTACCAGCTATATTAAGATGAGTGCACCTTGTGTTAATTTAATTGTGGGCTGTGATTTCTGGAGACGGGGATAGCTAGAGGGGTGTACAGTTTTGTCAACTGTTTCCCGCTGGAAAATGACAACACTGTCTTCAGTGGGATACCCAGGTTTCGTTTCTCTACTCAATTTGTGATTGTTGCTTGCGTGGTACTTGAAGCACTAATAAGTTGATATATGAATACTAGTACGGTATTACCACTGACTCGTTTTCCATTTTGAAAATTTGTACCTCTTCTTTAAGTGCAAGTCTTTCCATTTTTCTTGAGTTTTCAGTCTCTCACTTATTTAGAATTGATTGACCTCTTAGATACCTCTATGGACCCGTTTTCTAATTTTATATCGTTTGAAATGACATCAACCACCGGCTCTTGCTTCAAAATCTTATTTCTATAGCAAGTTGAATGGTCAGATATGCTTGGTTGTATTTGCTATAACTAGGCAGCAAGAACGAAAGATAGAAACGTCAGTGCATGGCATTACATGATTATTATTAATTAATAACCTGAGAGCATCGTCACATGGGCCTGCACCATAGGGATTTTTCGCCCGCCCCTCCCTAACTAGGGTTCTAACAACTTCCTACTATTAGGCTTTTGTTGTTTTCGTTCCATTACCAACTTGTTTTTACTCCTGTTGATGATGTTGGTCAGGATCATGTCGGAAGAATATGGATACCAAAGGAGTGGAAAGAAATGCAGGGAAAAATTCGAGAACTTGTACAAATATTACAAGAAGACAAAGGAAGGTAAGGCTAGGAGACAGGATGGGAAGCATTACAGGTTCTTCCGTCAACTTGAAGCTTTGTATGGAGGAAACAGTAATTCAACCTCACTACCAGAAACCAATTATGGTAGCAGCGGAATCGGCTTTCAGACGCCCACCCAAACAAATCAAGACATGTTTCAGTCTCACAACCACAAGACTTGTGATAGCCTCAGCCTCACAAACTCAACAGATTTCGGCACGTCATCATCGGAGGACAACAACCTTTGCAGCATGGAAAATGATTCCACGGAGAAGGGGATGAGGAAGAGGAGTAGCGGAGGCAGGTGGAAGGCAAAAATAAAAGAGTTCATTGACTCACAGATGAAGAAGCTGATTGAGAAGCAAGAGGCGTGGATGGATAGGCTGGTGAGGACGCTTGAACAGAAGGAGAAGGAGAGGGTTTTAAGAGAGGAAGAATGGAGAAGACAAGAGGCTGCGAGATTGGAAACGGAGCACAAGTTTCGGGCTAAAGAGAGAGCTTGGATTGAAGCAAGAGATGCTGCTTTAATGGACGCCTTGCAGAAACTAACAGGAAGAGAGGTAAAAGCTCAATCTCCTGTTGAGCAGGCTCTAATTATGGCTAATGAAATTCATCAGAATCATAGGGAAAACCAGAACGAAGAGGGAAGCGAAATCCTCAATGGCAGCCATAGAGGTGTTGACAACTGGCAAAAAAGTGAGATTACAAGGCTCCTAGAGTTGAGGGCGGAGATGGAGTCTGGGTTTCAGCAAAGTGGGTGTTCGGAGGAGGTTATGTGGGAGGAGGTAGCCAACAAAATGGCTTGCTTTGGCTACGAAAGGACTGCTTTGATGTGCAAACACAAGTGGGAAAGCATAACTAGCTATACAAATGCAAAGGAAGGAGTCAAGAAGCGTAAGGAAAAGTCTAGAAGCTGTTTTTACTTTGACAGCAACATCAACGACCAGCCATCCTTGTATAACCAAGGAACAACTCCGTACTGTGATATCAACGTTAACGATCGACGGCACGACAATGAGAGGCTACAGACAAATGATGGCTCTTCGCCTTCAAATTCCAATGCGGTCGCGGCTGACGTTAACTGCTTTCCCTTCTTTATTAGCACCGAAGGATCGGAAAATTTGTGGGAGAACTACGGCTTGAAGATTAACAAAGGAAACCAAAACCAGTGAATACTGAGAGAGATGGTTGAGTCCTTGCAGCGAGATTAATCTGACACTTTTTTTCTGATATGTGTACGCAAGAGCCATCTGAGATGAGGGTTTATATATATAGGTTGATGAAAAATAGCCAAGTAGGCGAGGTCCATTCAGCTCATTATATTTGTGGGCATTTAGGACAAAAATAACGAGTTCAACCGTTCAAGTGGCCGGTACAGTTCACTTAAATATGTTCCAATGTGACGCCAATTCAGGTGAGTTTCTTTGAACCGGTATTTTCCGTTTTGTTTTTAGGCTTGTGAATGGCTGGAGTCGCATTAATTTCGTGTTACTTGCACCATCAATAATGTCAATATATCTCATCAGTTAGGCCTTTTTCTTCCTTCCGTGTAAAGTTGAGATAAGTGAACTGCGCTGTCTGCATCATCAGCCTGTGCCTGTGTACTGAATGAAGATGAACTGTGAATTTCTGCATCACTTCTCTGCCTTGTATATATATTAACGCGGTAATAGTAATATTGTTATTCAAGAACCAATTAAGTGATATTTTTGTTACTATTATTATACTTTTTGTACCACGTACACACGTATAGGAGGATCAGTTCCTGCTGTTTCTGATCAGGTTGCTGGAGTAGACTTTTCATCAACTTCTATTTTTATTAGTTTGGTCACTAAAAACCAAATATCGAGAATTGAAGTTTTGTTTTTGAAAGAGGTCGTGGTGGGAAAAAAAGTATTCGGTTTATATTTATTTCCAGAGAATTTGAAATATAAATCCTTTAAGCTGAGGTTTTCCTGTATTGATTCCTTTGTTTCCTGTTAAGCTTTTCTTGAACTCAGTACATCATGTTATGTACAAAGCTGGCGATCGAGGACAATTGAATAGCTGCCATAAAAAATTACATTTCAGAAAAATCCCGTCTCGAAGAACAAACGACAGTGTGGGAGAATTTAGTTAATGCTGTAAAAAGGTTTCCAGATGCGATATTAGGAGATTAACACTTGAGTTTGTGAACACGATTCTACCAAATTAAATATTCAAGTTCTTGCAAGTAAACAACAATGTAGTGCATATACCAATGCCCCTACAAAATGTATACGTAGATCTCTCTCTCTCTCTCTCTCTCTCTCTCGCTCAAATTATGTTTGAAGTTTACCAAGAAAGGAACCTAAGGCTTAAAAACTAATCACTTCATGATGATGCCCTCCATAACCAGTTGAGCCGAACTCGAGTGTCATATAGCTTATCGGAATAATGGCCTCCATTTCTATAAGCAGGAAGTTTGTAAATTGGAAGCCATAGACGGTAGGATAGGTAGGTGCATTAATGGATTCTAAGCGAACAACAGAAACATCGGTCAAGCAAAATACATGTTGTTGTTGTGTGTGTGTGGGAACTGACAGTAAGCAGCAGGATCATTTAATATCATTCAGCTACACAGTAAACAGTAATGTTGCAGCAAGAGAATTCTTCGGTGATGCAGTCGTGTCGACTGAGTTATTAACTTATTATTATGTGGTCCTGTTGCTGACCATTGACCTACATCACCCCGCAAGCAAAAATATTGGTCCATGCTCTAGACTTGTCTCACGTCGTTCACGAACATTTGTTGAGGATTTCTTATTATCATGGTGTGTGTCTGTAAAAAACATACACACACATGTTCGTGCACACGTGTATATCTGAAACACAAGTATCTTGACAAACAACTGTTTTTATTTGTATACACGTAGAAAATACAGATATAACAGCAAGAATAAGTTTGATCAGGGCAGCTCAATAAAGAAAGATGCTTCAGATTCGGAACTCTGTAATTTATACGTTTTTACCAGTCTTGAGAGAGGGTCTCTGTAATCAATTGATGATGAAAAAGAAGGTGCGTTTTTTTTTATTGGAAGGAAAACATGTGTCCAAGTCAAAACCCTAACGGGATAGGACTTGAATAAAAGGGAAATGAGAGGATTAATGAAAGTGGAAAGTAATCGATGGTGGGGAAGAGAGTAATGAGAAATGAATGATTGAGAGAGAGAGAGAGAGAGAGAGAGAGAGAGAGAGAGAGGAGGGGTTCGTGTGAAGTGAAGTATCGTATTGGAGTTTCGTAATAAGGCTGGGGGTGGTGGATTGGTGGTACCTCACGTAACGTACAGAGGGATCGATGTGGTTACACAAATAAGTGAATGAGGGGTGAGGCAGTGTCCGTACTTGGGGAAAGAGTAAAGAAGTTTCCTGCAAAAAGTGTCCATCACACTGTGTTTGGGGAGACATGGCAGTCAATATCATATCAGCTTTGTTTGTGTGCATTCAGCTTTTTCGTTCTTCTTCTTCGACGCCAACACTCAACTGGGCAGTTAACTTAATTAGCGGTCAAACCATACCAAATTGTGTTTACTATGTTATCAACAAATAGAGTCGGGAATTAGAACCGAATCCGTTGGGCTGGCTCTTTTAAGCCTAATTCTATTATAGGCCGGATTTATAATTTAGCATCTAAAAATGGAGTCGGGCCTAAATGGATTGGTCCTGTAGGGCCGCGAACTTAAATGGGTCAGCCCTGTAGGGCCACATAACGGCCCGTTTAGGCCAGTTTATATATTTTTTTAAAAAAATTGACATGAGATAATAGTAATTATGTTGGGTATGGAAAAGATAAAATAGATAATATTATTTATATTGTTTAATATTTAGTTTATAATTTACGTTTTTATCTAGTTGTTTATTTGATTGTAGACATTAGTTTTTAGATTTTGTGTATATTTTTTTTTATTTTAACTATAAGAAAAAAAACTAATAACACAAATTGAAAAATGAGAATGTTGAATTTCTATCTCTTGAAGATATAGATGGAAAAAAACTGATAATGTTATTCATATTATTTAGTGTTTAGTTTATAATGTGACTTTATTTAGTTATTTATTTTATTGGGATTTTGTAAACATTAATTTTTAGACTTAGTGTTTATATTTTTGTTAAATATATACAATGTTTGATTTTTGACTTAATTATGATAATAACTATGTTTTAAATTATGTATTTTAATGCTCAAATATATTAAAAAAATATATAGTGAAGGAGTATGAGGCTCGTGGGCTGTGGGTCAGCCCGTAAACCCATAATGAGGTGGATTAGGTTTAAAAAATAATCTCATTGTTTGAATTCAGAAATTATGTTGAAAGTGATGATAGTTTTAGTGAACAAAATAATAATGTTATTTATATTATTTAAACTTTAATATTTAGTTTATGACTTATAATTTGACTTTATTTAATAAGTTATTAGATTGTAGACATTAGTTTTTTATTTTTAAGACTTCGTGTTTATGTTTATTTAGTGTTTTAACTTAATTTTAATATTATTTATACTTTAAATTAAATATTTTAAATTTCAAATACATAAAAAATAAAAAATACGTTAAATGAGCCTAAAGCTGTGGGCCGGCCTGAATCCGTCACTAATCAAACTAAGCCTCATAAATTACCTCATTTTTTAAACTTAGGCCTCAACGGCCGGCCGAATTCTCCACTCTATCAACAAACAAGGCCCTCTTTTACAGCACAATACATGATAAAAAGTTAAACGTGCTTTCCCTCTCATATTGCTGACGTGACTTCTTACTGAACCCCTAAAAATAAAAGAAACTGTACCATTTATACCAATAATTTCTCACTTACCCTCCTCTTCCAGATAGGGAATTCACTCTTTTCCAACCTCCTTTATATAAATATATATTGGACGTACAAAGGTGATCGTCAGTTCTTATCGCATTCACCAATCAGGTTCTTTTCTGGATTCTGCAGGTCTGGCACGCACAGACGCTTACATCAACGTGTACATCCCAAGAGATTTTGCCATTGCGGCCCAAAATGCCAAATTATGTGGCCCATTAAATACCCATCTACCATCGGGCTAGATCTCTTTCACATGTAGAAATATTTGGGAGAAAACGGTTAATTCGGTCCAAAAAAGGTTATGGGTCAAATTGGAATTCAAGACTTTTAAGGCTCCTGAAGGGGCTGAAGGACCTTCCTTATGAAGGCGTTTAAAATTTTCCGTACACATTATAAAATTGAAAGAAAGAATTATGTGCAAGCGAGTCAATTAAGCTGAATAAATTGCATTCAACAACAAGGTACATTGCGCCATCCGATTCAGATTTCAAATGGCAGCAACACACTCTAATCAAAGGAAAACCAAAAGGGAACTGAAAAGCGTAAAATAAAAACATCAAAGTAGATGCTGTCCTCAGATTATTTATTTTAATCATCCTATATGACCACAAATGGGAAATAAAATGTGGGGTTTCAGCCTCTAGAAAAGCACGGAATCCCTGATGCCAAGAAACCTAACAATAACTGAAAAAACAAGCGCACATCATAAACTGATCACACAGCTTAATATTTGTAATCCTTGACATGGAGCGACTCTGCGGCACCCTCACCAAGTTCTGCATCACCTTTGTAAGTTCCCAGAGTTGCTTCCGAGTTTGCCTTACACCTCACCAACAAAGCAGCCTGCACCTTGGCAACGTTCTCCTCTTTCCCAGCCCATGCCTTTATAGTGCTCTGCTGAAGCGCCCTTCCGTAAGAGAACGACAGAGACCACGGCTTCTTCCCCTTCAGCTGGTTCATGGCGTTCAGATTGACGGTGGCCTCCTCCTCACTCTGCCCTCCCGACAAGAAAACAATGGCTGGCACGGCGGCCGGAACCGTTCGCAGCAGAGCTCTAACAGTGTGCTCGGCAATCACCTCAGCGGCAACCTTTGGGGAATCCGATCCAGGGGTCACCATGTTTGGCTTCAACAGAGTGCCTTCTAACAGAACATGATGATCGTTCAAGGCCTTGTAGCAAGCAGCAAGAACACGTTCGGTGACATCGGCACATTGGAGGATATCATGAGATCCGTCCACAAGGATCTCAGGCTCAACAATGGGGACGAGCCCGTTCTCCTGGCATATGACCGCATAGCGAGCCAAGCCATAAGCATTTTCATGGATAGCTAACGGAGACGGCTCGTTTGGGCCAATTTTGAGGACGGCGCGCCACTTGGCAAAGCGAGCACCGGCTTCGTAGTACTTCTTGCAACGCTGACCCATATCATCCAGACCCTGAGTGGTTGTTTCTCCATTAGTACCTGCAAGTTCAACAGTTCCCTTGTCTACCTTTATACCTGGAAGGACGCCTCCTTCCTTGAGCACTTCCACGAAAGGCTTTCCTACACGAATCAATTGAAGAATGTTTACCAAGAGGATCTCTAAAACTGCAACAGCGTATTTATGAAGATCGCAAGAATGATACCTGAGGCTGTCTTTTGGTAGAGGGTTTCCTCAAACAAGATGACACCACTGAGGCACTCGAGCACACCAGGGGCGGTGAAGAGGAGTTCACGAAGAGCACGCCTGTTTGATTCGACATTCTCGACGTTGATGCTGGCGAAACGCTTTCCAATTGTGCCTGTGGACTCATCGGCGGCGAGAATGCCCTTGCCCGGGGTCCCGATGTAAGCCGCGTTGGCAATGAGCTCATCTGCAATTCGCACCGGATTTGATTACAACATGCAGGGAAGGTAGAGAGAATTTGTAAAATTAACCACCGCGATTCCATTCAAATATTGCAATGAAGTAACAACCATCGTTAAAATGCCCGATTAAAACACGTGTTCAGGGGGAAGACTTTATAGAAGAGATTGCATCAAAACAAACTAGTACACGATACTTAATCAATAATGAAAGACATAAAATGAGGGAATCACGATAGGATCATACCCTGGTATTTGCTCTTGAAGCAAGACATGGCTGATGGTTCAAAGAGGAGGAAACGACTTTTCTGCAAGAGAAGAGAAATTTGAGGCGAGAGGTAGAGGGATTAAATTTATGTTGGAAGGCGGTTAAAGCGAGCGGTTATGTTGCAATTGTCAATTTCTCATGTATTTTACACCTCTTGTTTTGCCCCATTGTATCCTATGATTACTAAAAAAATAAAGGGTTAAAATCCATGTCTATTTCTTTGTTGGGCCAAAAATCTATGTCTATTTGGAAATATAAGATTCTATGGATATAAAATAATAATGATTGACGATAGACGAAAACAAGGGAATGATGTTGGAAAGGGTCAAAGAGCATATTAGGAAGTAATTAAGAAAGTCAAGTCGTAATTAGAGCATGAGAGTTCCTAATTTCAGGAAACATGATGCAAAACGAGATTCCAAAGTGTGAACGGATTTGGTAAAATAAAATGGGAGATGAGATGAGAACAAAACTATTCCCGTGCCTTGGGGTTTCAGGTTTTGGGTTTTTTAATTCTTGAAAGCATTCATTATTGGTTAGGTCTCATGAGAGGGATTAATCCTTTATAAAGTTATGAATTTTTTTTTTGACCTGAATAAAGTTATGAATTAAAGTTAGAAAAAATACTCACATTTAGTATCGAACAACTTATCAAATATGACTACTTGTAATAAAAGAATACATATGTTTAACAGAGAAAAAAGAAAGAAAGAAAGAAAGAAAGCATTCATTATTTTTCTTTTTCTCTTTACCACTTATCAGTAAGAGTGTTCAAGCCAACAGTATTTTAGTACAACATCATTGAGTTCTGTAATTTCTTTTTGCTAGAACATTGATTTCTATAATTTATTACAGTAAATACTAAATACTTCAATAGTTTTTTAGTCTACCTGAAAAGTCACATAAAGCGAGAATTATATTAGAATAAATTGAGTGCGAATTGTATTAAAAAAAAAGGGGATGTTATTTATAATGTATAAATAATTCTACTGATGCCTGGATCTATTTAAAATAGGACATTATGGTAAGGTCTAGTTTTTTTTTTTTTCCCAAAAAAAGAGTGGAATGTTGCGGTGAAAAATCAACACTGTCCAATGCGGTCACAGTCCTAATCCCCTGAAGATGAATCCAAGGTATTCCATAGTATTTTATTGAAACTAGCCTCGATCCATCCAAATTCCCCATTTTTATCAGCATAATCAATGTGCTTTCCGTTTTTCATCATTAAAAGAGAGCCTTGGCGGCTTGGCGTATCATTGCCCCTCGTTATTGACATTGAAACACAAGGACAAAAGAAATGCAGCCGTTATTAATCTAGGAAACACGGATACCTTCAAATATTAAGAAACCCATTTTCCGGGCCTTGGACCCATATAGTCCAGCCTTCAGCGGTTAGCTACTATTTTATCCATAATGGGCTCCCAAACTCAAGAGGATTGGGCTAATTTAAAAGCCCAGAAAGGTGTCCAATTCTAAGAAATTGCTCTCATCGATTTACCAACCCCACATTAGTTTGATCAAGTAATGGTGCAATTGCCGAGAATAAACGATGCACTGTCACAACGCAGGAGTACTGGACAACATCACAAGACGTCCTTTACGAGTCAGCAGAAATTAAACTGAGAGGAGAAACTTCAGATCCGAAACGGAATTAATGAACTGAGCCACCCAGTAGAGAACATGTGCAGCAATATATAAATACAAGTTCATGGATTTCACAGCAGTTCAAGTAAAGGCTCAGGAGTTCAAATGAAACAGAATGGTACGCACACATAAATAGGGACTGTACATTGACTACTTAAGGTGTATATTGTATAATTTCAAGCCATACAACACAAGGGATGCAAAGGCAAGGAGTCTTGTAGCCTAAGGTAGCAAGTGCCCAGGGGCCATGACTCCCATGATCCTCACCTAACCGATCCCTTCTTTTAAATATGAACTGACTGGATAGGACCACCACATAAAACTATATCATGGACCATAAATATAGAAATTACACATTAAAAATAAATAAATAAATAAGATGATCCAAGAAGAAGAAGAAGAAGAAGAAGAAGAAGAAGAAGAGGGTACTTGCTGCTTCTTCAAAGCCAGCCAATAGTAATTCAAACAAAGAAGAAGGAAGGACCAAAAATGTAGAGAGAAGAACAAGATTAATGTTCAGTCAGGATTGTTACAGGCACACAAGAGGAGAGAGAAGCCAATTCTGTGAGGATCCGTGTGTGGCCCAAAAGTCTTCTCCTCCAACCAAAGCCTGCTATCCATGCCACTTCTTGTCCTGAACATAAACACAGCACACCTGTTGTTGGGTTTGAATAGCCAATCATGAACGTCCCACATCATATCCACCATCAACCCGTCCTCCAAGAATATCGCCTGGTTCCCTCTGAAATTCCACCTTAACCTCTTCACTTCCAATATCGTCCTCTTGTCTATACTCACACACAGCACATGACCCTTCGTCTTCGACCCTTCCTCCTCCTCCACTGCCCACTTTATTAATATCTCGTGGATCACCCCTGTTTCACAGAACTGCGCCTTCGTCACATAAATGTAACTCCCGCAAAAACGCTCCCTCCTATAAACCATTGAACTCTTCGCCCCCACCGTCCCTGCTTTCGCTTCTTCCGACGATTCCTCTTCCTTGTCTCCTAGACGCAGACCCAGTTCCGAGTCAACCAGAACGGTGACCTGGAACCCACTCGCTGGCTCTGGCCCTGACTCGTACTTAGCATCCGAGAGATCCCATAGGACTTGAATTTTAAAGTCGTGGACTTGGAACGTTTCGTTGCCTCTGCTCTTTGCTAATTGCCGAGAACTAGCGTTGGAGGTGGGTGTGGTGTTGCCAATGGCTATGTCGAAGCCTTGCCCCATGAGTTTCTTGGTCCAGTTAAACGTGATCAGGAGCTGTTTTTGCGAGGAGAGGTCGACTCTGTACGTGCAGGTGATCGAGTCTCGAACGGAAGGACTCTGTTTTGGACAGAGGTAGGCCTGATTTGAAGGCCCCGAACAATATGAGTCCGATATTCGAACGGCGTGTTCGCTGTAACAAGATGTTATACTTTTCATGGTAAACTACGATCTCTTTCTCAAACGTCTTCAAAGTTGAAAGACAGAGAAAGGTCAGAGAATGGGTAGAAGAGAAGGAGGGAGGGAGGGATTAATCGAACAAGACAAAAAGGGGAGGGCCCTTCTTCCTTCTGAGATTTTCCATGTGGGAATGTCCTTTCCGTTCTGGTGGAGCGTACAGCTTAAGAGAAACAGAGAGCACTGGAGACAACAAAATAAAAAGGAAGGAACCCAAGATCCGTGTCGCTCCAATAAAATACAATTAAGCCATTCATTTATGAAAATTCAGATACTTGACGAAACCGAAACTGCACGACCTTCCTCGCCGGTTCAGGCACCCACAAATATCTAATTAAGTCACTATCCATCTGCTTTTGACCCCATCTCATCAAAGTAAGTCGTGTCATTTTTTTAAATACCAAAAAATGGACAGTTATTTCTCTGGATTAAACAAAAATAGTTTTCAAATAATAACAAGAGTGGAAACTGATTAAGTTAATAAATGAGTTTTTGTCACAAGTAAACTGTGGTAGATACCCTGGTGACATGTGAGTTGGGAAGACAGGGACAGATGTTTGATGAGGATGGTGATGGTGATGGTGATGGTGATGGTGATGGTGAATTAGACGGATCCAGCTTCTTTCCTTAACTTTCTTATCTTTGCCCTCTCTCTTGTCCATCAACACTATTGAATTAAGATCTAATTTTATATTATTTAAATAAAATCTTGATCTAATTATGTGGAGGGAGAGGTGAAGGATGGAAAAGTTAAAGAGGGAAGCTGATCCGGTCGAACATGATGAAGAGACACGAGAGTGATGTGGTGGGACCCGCCAAGTAATGTCATGCCTCACATTTACCTCGTTCCACCAAAGACGACTATGATTGAGGTTTCAGTTGCCCAATCCTTGTCTTGTTATTGTTTCTTTGTCAGTAGCAGAGCTTTTATATTCAGCTCTATTTCAATCAAGTTAGCTAGGTCTCATTTCTTTTAATAAAAAGATCTCCTGACGGATTTTTTTGTCAAAAGTTCTAAATAAAAAAATTAATATTAAAAAACTCTTTATAACAAGTTCACGAGTTATTATTAATAAGGGAAAAAGTTATATTGACAACTTAAGGAGTTAGATGAGACTTATCAAAAAATAAATTTCTTTATTTAGGACTTCAATGTAATTCTTTTTTTTTTTTTTCATCCACAAGTCGATGGTTTTAACTCTTAAGTCACAAAAGGAGTTCCTTTCCCTCTTATACAAATACAACAACAGAAAGAAAGAAACAGATAATGGCCATCCCCACCTTTTCGTAACCTGCGATGCATAATGCTGTTTTTTAAAAAGTGATAATATTATTGAATTACGTAGGAAGCACAAATCCTACTTCCTAAATAGGGGACGGGGGTTCAAAGGTCGAGCTATACTGAGAGATACTAATCAACCACTTTATTTATTCTCAATTCATCAAAAAAAAAAAAAAAACGGGAAATACAAACTGTGCAGGCGTCGTTAGGGACAATAATATTTATTATCACCATCTCAAATTAGACGGTCAGCGTTTATTCATAGGTCAATGCGAAACAGACTTTTTTGGGCACTTCAAATCTACCATGTATTTCGATTACCATACAAGGGTTAAAGTTGATGAGGGGCATGAAACTAGAATATAATGATTGTATTGATTAATTTTTGATTAGCTGATCTTCTGATCTTATCCGGCATTATCATGTTTTTAAGAAGTTTCAGAATTATCCGTCAAAGTGCATGGAGCTGTAATTGAAAATTGATTTGATTTTTATACGAATTAAATTGAGTTGCCCCCTTGACATATTTGGCCCCTCAAATTGTGTGGATAGTGCGTGGAGGCATTTGCTATTATTAATAAAGAGCAATCGACGACTTTTTTTCCAGTTGGGCGCCTCAGAAGTAGTATTATATTATGTGAGAAACCAAATTCACATGTCTTTTATTTATCATAAGTTCACAACTACTAATAGTAAATATTATTCTGCTTGTAAATTATGCTATTTGAGCGTTAAATATTGATAAGTTTGCATCACGTCAGGGTAAACTTGATAGCCTTCTTAATAATATAATTAATGTGTGAATTTGGTCATTCGGTGCATATTAATGCTCCCGATTAATAGTATTAGCGACTTGTTAAGCTAACCAATCACAGAATATTATTTTAACTATTATAATATTGTCCAAGTAGAGGAAGACATGAGTTGAAACAGGAAGTGGAACATCAAACCTAGCTAATAATAAGCAAATATAAAATAAAAGTAAAATGATGTGTAAGCTTGAGTTTTAAAGTAGAGTTAGAGACGTGGGGTTATCCAATTCTTAATGGCCTACTTATTCTGTCATCACGGGGCTTAATTTGCTCCTGTAGCTCACAAATACAATTACTGTCATTGAATAAATGAAGGAAAGGCTAAAAGCTAGGGACTAGAAATTAAAGGAGGAAGACGGAAGAGTACAAGTGGAAGCATGACGACGCTCCTTAATAAATAGATAGGGTTCCCCATTCTGAAGGTGGTTGTTTGGTATCACAGAAAGACACTCTGAACTTGACACCATTGTGTCATTCATCACTTTCGTTGAACTCGTCCCCACACCCAAATTGATCAAAATGCAAATGCGTTAAAAGCTATCACAAATGCCTGTTGAGGTAACCCAACAAACAGCAACGTAACAATAACGACTCTAAAAGCCACTTGCCACGTTCTAATTCTCATCCTTGCCCATTTGCATTTATAATCCGTAACCTTCATTCCACTACTTTACATGTGTGTACACGATCTTGTATATCCCCAACACAGACAAAGAACACCACAAGTGGAGGCCGATGTTTCAGAATTTATGTCTTCAATATAATTGAATGACAGGTGCACTCAAATTCGTGGGGTGGTGACTGGGACCAATGTCATGTAACCAAGCCAAACGCATCCGTTTAACCTATAGCAGTTGTTTTGTTTAACAGAATCAAAGGCTTTCTTTATACATAAAGGAATACATTCATACGTATATGTGTATATATATATATGGATGTAGCCGCCATAACTCAAGAGGCTTAATCAGTGCTAGATAGAGATAGAGTGGTTAAGAGTATGAGGGGGCAAAAGAGAATATTCGTTTCTTAACATAACAGTAGCTTGCGACAGTTACAGAGGAATTGAAGCAGGGGATCGATAAAATTAACATTTATTCGTTACGGAAGGTGTGGGGTTTTATGTTGCTTCCTACCATGGCTTACTTCACCACCATTGATTCCTGCAACGCCTACCCTATCCCCAAGCCTTCAGGTTTACCCCACGAAATCACAAAGTGGCCAACTCACTTTCTTAACCAACGTCAACTATAATATTATCTTCACACATAAACTTCATGTATGGGGTTCGACCCCAAAACAAAAACTTAATGTATGTCATAAATTAGTGCCATCGTATAAAAGGATGTGCACTCTCAATTTTTAAGTTTAAATCAATAAATTATGCATAATCCTATAATAAACCCCTTGACCTTTACAACTGATCCTAAACTTCAAAATTTGTACAGATAACCCGTCATTATTAATTTATCCATTATTCGAATTTCAATATTTACTTTTTTTCTAAATGAAAAAAATGTTAAAGTATAGTTTTGATCCTTTAAATTTAATCGATATCATATTTTAATCCCTTCAATTATTTTAAGTTAACACCGTTAGCTTCGCTGACAGAAAATGTTGATTCAGCAAAGTCAAAATGCTGATGTGCCCACAACTTAATTTTTTTAATATAATTACTTTTACATTTAAAAATTAAAATCAATTTCTCAAAAACAAACATGGGAAATGCTACGTGTCTATTCCCCATCCACTCTAACCTTTCCTTCTGTCGTGTCGACCCTCCCTGCTCCTCCTCAACCTCACCTCATCCTTCCATTTCTCCTTCGCCTTCGAGGAGGTAGTGTCGCCAACTACTCAGTGGCCGGCTTAAGATCTAAACCACCTTCAATTAAGGATGTAGTATGTAACGATCTCCCACATCGGAGAAGTTTGGAAGGGTGAAGTGTTATATAAGCGGGTGCGCTGCACACCCACAAGGAATT
>JBAGKO010000010.1:11427030-11441041 GCA_037177275.1 Acacia concinna
TTTAGAACAGTTTTCATGAAGGAAGTTTTGTGATTTGAAGATGTTTTACCTATCAAAATGATCTGATAAGTGAAAACCTAGACTGATAAAAATAACCACTGCTCGCAAAACGACTCCTCCCTCTCTCTTCTCCTCTCTATTTCTCCCTCCCGGCACTCTCTCTCTCTCGTTCCCCTTTTATAGGGTTTTTTTTCCCTTCCTTCCTTCTTTCTTTCCTTCTTCTCTTTTTCTTCTTCTTTTTCTTTCTTTTCGGCGGGTCTGCGTTGCCCCTTTTTTTTTCCTTATAATATTATTATATTATATTATTATATATATATATTATTATTTTTTATTTTTTTTATTATTATTTTTTAATTAAATCCTAATATAAAAATTAGGATGTTATATTCCACCCTAAGAGAAAGTGAGAAATCAATTTGTGATGTGAACATATAACAGTTAAAGACATTCGACCGAAACTTGATAGAGTAGAAGAATTTGCAAGCCTGAGAAAACAATCTGGCCAATAGGTCATCATGGAGATGGTTGGCAGTAACTAAAATAGAGTATTGTTGTATGTGGCCATTTCTTTGTTTTTTTTCATGTTGCTGATTCTTTTGTTCTTGCGTTAAATTTGATCTTTTGATGGTATTGGGTGTTTAATCTTCAAAAGGCTAATATATTGTTAGGTTGATAATCTTCTTGCTATTTATGGCTTCAAATTTGACTAAGTATAGACTAATATGTGATTTTTTTTGTTTTCCCTTCCAATTTCTAGGCGGAGATATTCTACTGTGAAATAACAAAGAGAAATGTATTTGTTGTAAGGAGGAGAAGGAGGAGGAGGAGAAAACAATGTTGATAGTTTGGAGTAGAGAGGGAGCAAATGATATGAATGATGAGACGGCGAGATGATGAGGTGACGTGCTGAGTATACAATATTAGTCAGACTAACAGTCAAAATTAACCATTTCTAACAACGGGGGCAACATTGTACCACTTTTGACATTTTTGAGGCAACATTGCTCTATAAAAAAATTTCAGAGTGAAATTGCTCTTTTCTAAAAATTTAAAAGACAAAATTGGATCTTAACCCTTTTTTTAACTTAAAAAAATTAAAAATTAAAATCTAACGTGGAAAAAGAAAGGTAAATTGGATGCTACATACCACACGTGTATAAATTGACCATTTAGTTATTTAACTTGGGGATAATATTGCCGTCTTCTTAAAATTTTTGGGATACTATTGTCCCTTAAAATCTTGTAGACGCACAAAAATTTTCCGCATTTTACCCACTTATCTAACATTTAAAATCTCTCCTCCACTTGCGTCACCCCTTCCGTCATCCTAACTCCTGTTATTGGCTGTTGCTTTTCTGTCTCCATGTATATTTTTTTATTCTTTCTGGTCAATGCCTGTTACTCATCTCAATCGACCTAAAACTTGCCGATTCCAGATTCTTATACGAGCCGGATATTACCCGATCCTCCTCCTCCCCCATCCCTCTCCTCCTCCTCCTTATCGTCACATAGCTCACCGCCCCAGTCACCGCCGCCAAAGCTACCACGCCGCCCACTATCCCCGCTGCCATCCCCACTCCCTTCCTTTTAGCCCCAGCATCTTTCCTCACCTTAAAATAACCCACTTTGGACTCTGCCCCTGTGCCCACCATCGTCTGAATCGGATGCTCCACCACATAGCAGTACCCGTTTGCGTTGTTGTACAACGCCCCCCAACACTTGCAATCCTTCTCGCACATGTCCTCACACTCCTCCAACGAATTCGCCGTTTCGTACTTCATCAGCTCTTTGTGCGCCGGCTCTACCCCTCTGCTCCTCATAACCCAGTAGTTAGCTTCTGCTATACCCGACCTGCATAAGTCCCCATTACCTTCCTTCATACACCCTCCCGGTGAATAGCTCGTTTGGTTATCCAGACAGGAGCATTCCGACGCGCCCGGTGTACACAAACCGTAGGGACCGCAGGGATTCGGCAGCTCGCATATATCATCCATGGCCTGGTAGTTCAGTACCCAAGTCGATCCGTCCCAGCAATAACCCTTCAAATTACCATCCGCTTCTATGCGCACCATTAGAAACAGAGGGTTCGGGCGTTGAAAGTTGTTGAACTTCTGCACGTCCAGCGGTTTGGGGCTTGTCTGGTACATGCCCAGATAGCCGTCGGAGCTGATTCGGGCGTAAATGGGTCCGTCGCCTTCCACTATTTCCGCCTTAGCTTCCAATGGAGTTCGCTTCCAATATAACTCGTCGGATCCTCCTGTGTGCGTTGCATATAGCCCCATGAAGTCAGCTCCCATCCGCATCGAATAGAGCCCGTTCGACGATATCAAAGCCATGCGAGCCGTGAAATTTTGATTCTGAACGATAGTATTAGTGGGAAAGTCAAAGCTCTGCCAGATTACAGAGCCAGAGTCCCTGTTCTTCTGTACTTGCAAGTTGGAAGTGTTGAGAAGCACGACGCGGTCACCGTCTGTGGCAGTTGACCACAAAAAGTCAGTTTCAGGATCCGAAACGACTAGACTTCCATTAAAGAAGAGTCGAGTGGATTGGGACCAGGAAGCCAAGTGATTGCAGTTGGCGAACCAGAGAGGCTCGGAGGAAGCAACGTGAAGGACTGCGAGGGCGAGCTGGTTCCGGTTCAGACGGAGGAAACCGAGGGAGAAGTTGCCGAATTGATCGCTGAGAATAGGTTGAAAGGATTGCACTGAAGGGAGTGGGCTTGCAAAGAAGCCTTTGAGAAGCTCTTGGCTGGAGGTGACGGCGAGACATGGCCACGTAGTGTCCGACAAAAAAACCAGAAGCAAAATGACAACTGTGAATGGTAGCTTAGTGGCAACCATGGCGATAAAGAGGATAAACCCGAAGCAAGTTAAGAGAGATTTATTATAAGGCAAAGCTGGTGGTGGGTCAGAGACAGGTAAAGAATATCATTAAATAACATTCTGTTAGACTTTTCAATTACACATTATATGCATATGAGCTTATAATGAAATGATTATAATTTACAAATAAGACACTTGATTATATATAATTAAAAATCTGACAAAGAACTTAATTTAAATATGTTTTATATAATATATACTTGATTGTTCCTCTCAGTTGTTATTCTGAGGCCATATTGTTATATAAAGCGGGAATACACAGATCCTAATTTAAAATCTCAATTAAGAAAAGATCTACGAGAACATGTTCGGTGTATAAAATTGAAAGGAGGATGTGGATCAGGGCCCAACCCTGTTGGTTTCAAGTTGGATGGAAAGAAAGTCAAAAAAAGTATATATCCTCGAATTTAGCTGTAGTTTGATGTCCACTTAATTGTAATACACACACATATAAAATAAAATAAAATATTGATTGATCTTAGGTGTGACTTAGACAGGATTTGAAAACAATAAAATATTTGAGAAATCAAACTGGCTAGTTGGTGCTGGGAAGTGTATAGTGTATTGTATTAAAATGTACGTGGGCGTGTATACATCACATAGATCTGGTGAGTTTCAGGTTTCAAGATATCCACATGATTTATGAATTGTTTTCTTTCTTTCTTTCTTTTTTTGATTGAATGATTTATGAATTGTTAATTGTGAAGATAGATGATATATGATAGATGAAGGAGTTGAATTAGTGGGTGGTTAAAGAATTAGGGGAAAATGGATGGATCAGTGGGTGTGGGGGTTGACCAATGACAATATGTCATATATCACGTGTCACGTAGGCAACAAGCTAAGGTAACTCGCTTGTGGTCGTGGATCTCATCCCCTGGTGCCTTTGCGCTGTTGGGGTTTGGTTCAATCTGCTTATAGCTTTATTTATTTATTTTGCCTAAGCTTGTAGCTCTAATTTGTTCTCTTAAAATTCATTTAAGAGAATGGAACTGCACCATATTTAAAGTCAAATACTCCCTCAACAACAAAGTCAAACTTCTGGGGGACGTTCAGATGTGTTAAATTCATCAACAACCCCATGGCAACGTTGTTATTCCTTCCATCCCTAAATATAAAATCATCTTAACTCAATTACATAATATAAAAAAATAGTTAAAATACTTATTCAGCTATTTGTATTTTTTTTTTTGCCCCGATAGCTATTTGTAATGAACACGCCTAGAATTCGTATCATTCTTTTAAAATAAATATCGGGTAAAGGGTAATTTTATCTTGGGAGTATTGCCCTAGAGACAATTTTATCCTGAAAGTCTCATAAGGGGCAATTGTGCTATTGCCATTAGTTAACCATTAATTGACTAAATATGTACCGTTTACAGGCTAGCCACTGTATTTTTGCTAAGATGAAAATTTATAATACTGGAATTTTTAAAAAAGATGAATTAGATTATAGATAGACTTTTGAGATAAATTTCTAGCTTAACAAAAATAAACTGAATGACATGTGGACTACCAGTTCAACATATTTGGTCAACTAACGGTTAAAATTAACGGATTTAAAACTTTAAGGATAAATTCACCTTAACAAAAATAAAGTGAATGACCTGTGGACTGCCAGCTCAACATATTTGGTCAATTAACGGTCAACTAACGGCAGGAACACAATTGCCCCACTTCTGAAACTATTAAGGTAAAATTGCCCCTAAAGCAATACTTCTAAAGCAAAATTACCCCTCTTTACCCAATAAATATCCATCACAATGGCAATATTCAATGATTAACAACCACTTAATGGCCCTGCTTTATAAATCTTTTCATATTTGGGAACAAACCAAAATTCTCAAATGACCCCGCCTGATGAAAATACCCATAGGTACGGGGGAAAAAAACAGTGTGATCGAATGAGGAGTTTGCTCCTGTATGTATTCATGAACGTAGTGGATCTCAATGGTTCCAATTTGTCATTAGGACGAAAAGTTTGACGAGTGACCTGCCATAATTGGAAGTTAAATACTAGTAGTACTACGTACGGGCTACTAATATTGAAGAGATCCAGGACAAACAAATCAACTCAAGATTTTATATATAGATTCAAATTTAAGGCTCCCAATAGAGTGGAGTGCAGGCCTGACCTTCTCTTTCTAACAAAAATTGAAATGTTGATCTGAAAACTGAAAAGGCAAGGCCACGCCAGGTCCTCTACTACAATCAAACAGAAAAATATAATTGACTCGCTGCATCGTTACCTTCATCGATGGCGTGCATGTCTTTTTCAATTATGAAGCTGACTTTGCTTCCACTAGTTGACTTTTATGCACGCGCGTGCATTGGCTAGAACATGTGTCAACTCGACTCCTCACGATCTGATCTGGTGGATTTTGCAGAATTGAACTAGACTGGGTGACCCAGTGTGAATTGGTCAATCCGGTGGTAACCCGGACCAGTTCAATACTAAACCTGTTCACCCCATTTTCTTTTAAAAAATAATTTCCTTTATAATTTCATACTAATAAGCTCAAAATCTTAACTTCTTACCGCTTTAGCTCCAATTTAATTATCTGGTCTAACCAACTAATCCTTAATCCAGTACCTTAATTGATTCAATGACCGGTCCAATTTTTAATCACTTGATGTAGCCAGAAGCCGAACTTGAAGGACCCTGTCCTCCGGACAGCTATTTTTTCCCTTTCTTTTTTTGTTGGAAAATCTAAATAAAGAAAGAACAATAATCCATGAGAAAAGGGCTTGGGTGATGCAGAAAGTTGAGGTTCTTTTTAAGGACAAAAGTCACGACCACGGAATCATGCCATTGCTCTTCTGGATGCATTATGGCATATATACAATTCATACTGCTATTTCAATTATACAAGTTTTTAACGTAATATTTTTCTCATCTAAAATAAAAACTTGCCTTTTTTTTAAACGATTATATCTTTCATATAAATCACTAATATACATAGAATGTTTTCTCTCAATATTTACCTTATAGAATATTTATAACATATATTTTGAAATAACCTTGTAGAATATTTATAACATATAGTTTCAAATATCAATAAATGAATATTATTTTCAAATTAACTGATTTTTTATAGGAATATGTGCGGAGTCTTATAATTTTAAAAGGAATCATTTATATGTAGTTGTCCTTTTTGTGACAAGGTAATTATTATTTTTTTAATAGTATGAAAAGATCAATTTGTCGTGTGTGTAATTTGGGGCTAATGGCCCGCATGATCTTATATCCAATTTACATCCAATGGGTCACTTCAAATTGCTTGATAGCTATGAAATTCTTAGCTATGATGTCATCATTTCGTTGGTATCCATTTGAAAGCATTTCTTGAAATCACTGTTGGTAGTGCATCAAGTGAACATTGTTTTTTTTTTTCCTTTTTCCTTTTGGGTGTGTGGTATGATATGAAGCAGTGACTACAAATTGGATCAAGGTGTGTCAAAAGTTTGGTCCAGTGTGATATTGATAAATTGCTATCAACTTAACTAGATGTTTTCGTGATAGCTGGTTTAACCCTAAATTCTCAAAAAAATAAAAAAACAAAGTGTTTGCTACATTTGTAAGTTCCTACTCCTCTGTGCTTGTTCATGGATGTCGTTGGGAATCTATGCTATAAATTGATATGTTTTTTTTTTGAAGTCATTTTATGGAAGTGACCATTTTATCCGGTTTATAAGATGAAAAGCTTGATCAACAATACCTACAAATGGTACGTAGCTGACACTGCACCGTTGATTTTCCATGAGGGTCGTAAATATTGTTCTAGAAATGATCTGTCCTCGTGCCTGGTCTTTTTCTACGGTAGGTATATCATTTATCATTATAGCATATGCATCAATCTATATAAGTTGTATTGTAATTAATACACTTCAGTTGTAACCATGGACATGCAAATTTTATGAAAGGGCACTGAATGTGTAGCTAGCATTCTGAGGTCATTCATGTATATTGACTTTCAAATTCAATTTCAGGTTAGGATGCTGATGCTTTGATTACATATAATTACCGGGAATATCGGCTTGATTGGTTAGAAAGCCAGGTATTTGTGGGAGCCAAATTCCTTGCTCAATGGTTCATGTTTCATCTCATTTCTTTTACCGGTGTTTTCCAAAACTTAAACCAGCTGAACCTACCATTGATTTCATGTCACTGGCCAATAATTCTCTCCCTTGAGCCTGCTTTCGACAATAATTCTGTGGGTAGTGATCATGCTTCTAAGCTTGTTTTATACTCTTGGTTCAGGAATTACCTCCCCAGTCATAGGTTTGCCACCGGTTATGTGACGAAACATCAACGACTTGAACTACCGAATCTATCGGCTGATTCCTAATTAATGACTGGAAGCACCTAAAGCTGCTAAGTTCCGATACGTGGTTGCAACGAAAAATGTTCAGCCCATATTAGCGTATTGAATTACTCTACTAGATTCAGAAAGAAACTGGACTAAATGTGTTATATCCTCCCCAAATTGGGACTCGACTCTCATACCGGTAATAACATCCCAACATCGATTCTGATGCCACAAGTAAGATATATGGGATAGGCTAAAGGGAGGATTTGTAATCTATTAAAGTCAAAGCTTCATCAATTATTGGTAATTTGGTGATGTTGATGCAAAAGTTAAATAATTTGTGTTTTAAAACAAAAAATATATTTATTTTTAACATTATTATATATCTCTCAATTGAGTTCGGTTCAATTGAAGTGATTCATGAACCAACATTTACCTAAACCCCGTACTCCAAAATAAATAAGAATTTGGAATTATTTATCATGAACCAACATCAATCTGATTATCAGTAGGCCACATGGATTTTCACTGTCTTCCACATTAGTTAAAACTTTAAACTAAGCGAAATAATAATGCTCATTTGCTGCTGCAGAATAGACTATTTCTGTGAACAGCTAAATGTGCACTCCCTCTCCATGATCGCTAACTTCTTTTTGTCTTTTACTAATGTGTTCCGTTTACTCGTCGAATCACTCACCAAATCACCACGTTACATGGATTCTTTTTCTTCAAGTTAATGTGCGTTTAAATTAGCTTTTTGACAATAGTTTATGAGTATAATAACTTATAGAGAATAACTTCTTAGTAGAATAGCATATGTGATAATTGCATAGAGAAAAAAGAAAGAAAATGAGAGAGAGAAAGGAGGAAAAGGGAAAAAGAAGAGAGAGAAAAGGCTAAAAAAATAGTTTTTTTTTTTAAAATATAGATTTTGGACCCCCAAATTTAGGTTTGGGTCAAAACCATGGTTTGTGATAATTACTAATATTTGCCTACTTTCCTTTTTAAAACTTAAATTTGGGTCAAAACCTAAATTTGAAAATGTAATCCAAACACACACTTAGTAAATTACATGCATCTCATGTCAGCTATGGAAAATATTAATCAAGGACTAATGAGTTATGTGTATTTAACGCATAAAAATTGGGTGTTGGTGTTTAGCCCTTCTGTGCCACATCGTGATAAGCAGTAACTATATACTATCCTTGGCATTCGCTTTCATTTTAGATTGGGGAAATATTTGGGCACCTATGTTGATGACCCTAGATCTTAAACTCAAAAATACCAAGAGGTTATCAAAAAATTGACAAAAGACTTGCAGGTTGGAAGAGTCATTTATTATCTCAAAAAGGTAGACTAATCTTGCTCAACCATTTCTTATCATCCATATTAGTTTACCCTTTTTTTTGTATGAAGTTCTCCAAAAAAAAATGTGTCATATCATTTCGATGAAGATGGCAAATTTTTTTTGGGGATATACCGAGAATGCCAACAGGTTCATTTCCTTTGGTAAAAGGACTTATGTCTTCCTCACAAGAGTGGTGGGTTACAATTTTTTCAATTAGAAGCCTTTAATTCGGCTTTACTTGCCAAACATTTGTGGCATGTTGTTTCCTTTCCAAACTCCTTATTAAGTCAGATCATGCTCAAAAAATATCAGACCTCTTCACAACAATATTCTTTCAAGATGACCTATAATAGTTCAACCATGTGGAGGCAAATTATTAAATCAAGTGATGTTGTCATAAATCATCTTATGTGGCTGGTAGGGGATGGTAAATCAATCTCTTTAGATAGTCGGCTATGGTGGCCTATGCATCAGTTTGGTTCAACCTACTTTACCTTAAATGTAGCGGACCTTATACTGCACACTAAGGGGACTTGAAATTTTCCAACATTAACCTCCCTCTAACCCAGAGACATTGTTTGACAATTTGAATATCACCCGATGCTTCTTTTTCCTTGTCCTGATATAATTCGATGGAATGGAAATTCAACGGGTGTTTACATAGTTCGGGTAGGTTATCAATTGTTTCAACAAAACAATCTTACTTCCCCTTATCAAGGTTTTGATGTTTGGAAAGCCCTATAGACATTTATGTTACCACCCCGACTGAAGCTGCTAACATGGAAAATACTTTGGGGTATCTTGCCAACATCCAATCTACTTTGCCACAAGCATCTAGCTACTACAGACATATGCTATTTTTGCTCCTCTAATGGAGAAACCCTTGATCATTTGTTCTTATTCTGTCCGTTTACAAGGGCATGCTGGTTTGGGAGTTCCCTAGGATTTCACAGTAACATTCTACTTGCTCACACAATTTCTCAATGGATATTTACTTGGTTACAACTTCATACAAATTCCACCAATATCTCGACTTTATTGCCTTTTCAACTACTGGATGACTTGTGGTTTGCACGAAACAAACTTTGTCATGATGACACCTGTTTATCCCCCTACAAGTGATGCGAAAGGCTCAATGTAAGGCTTCTTCATTTATGCTATCCTCCACCAACAAGTCTAAACTAATTCTACTCAATCACATACTCCTCTGCCAAGAGTGACTAGCTGTCATGTAGCAATACAGACCCTTTATAATCATCGTCCATCTCTTTTAAGTTTTTCCTTTTAGCTTCCTGCAATCATCCTATTCATGTTCAACTCAATTTCAATGGTGATCATTTCCATGAATGGTTGGTCTCTCCTAAAATCTGATTGGGTGCTCTCCGTTTGCGGTTGTTGGCCTTACGATCTGCTTTATCTTTCTTCCAACATCAGCAATTAATCACCCATCCTTGCTCCTATGGTATCTTATGTAAGCTTGTTAAAAAATCGCACGTTAAAATCATTACACATATACAGAATGTTTCGTGGAACTTATCCTATGTCCTTAATGATGTTTGTAAATTATTACAATGTTTTATACATTATGTTTTAGTTTAAATAAAATTACTCCTTCCATAGGAAAAAAAAAACGCATAAAAATGTCTTGTAATATTTTGGTTTTCTTCAGCTTACATGCATGAGGTAAAAAAAAAATCCTATATCTTTAGGAAGCAATCGTGATGTATCCAATTATCAAGATCATATTATTTACCATCACACGTTACTATCTATTAAAATTAAAAGTATTGTTCATGAAATTAATTAGGGAGTGCCTACCACCATATCAGTGGGCAGTCCACAGATACAACTTTGAGTATGAGTGGACATTCACTATGAGACACATAATACAATACCAAACTAGAAGAATCTTCATTTTAGTACCAATGGAAAAGAAAAAAAGGGAGCAAAAACGTGTAAACTCTTCTTTACATTGACAGGCGCCCACTTTAATTGGGGTTTGTTTTGTAGCATCTTAATGGACCACCATGATGGTGACAATCCCTCCTCTTTCTGTGTCTTCTTCCTCATCACAGAAACGCTTCCCTCTGCATGAAGCCATGCTCTGTTTGCTCTCATCACATGGACTCTTGTATTCTGAGTTGACCTAACCAGACGTTAAAATTTGTAGGCCCCCATGGAACTAGTAACTGCCATTTTTCTTTTTTCTTTTTTCTTTTTTTTTTTATCAGAACGCTCCTCGTGACTCTAATCCTCTGCTTCTCTATTTATCATCCCCTTTCTTCCACCTCCTTTAGACTCATATCTTTGCCGCTTTCTATCACTTCCGCTCTACCATACTCTAACCTGGAAATATAGCTCATGAAGGAACCACGCTTTCATGTGTTCTTCGGTTTACTTTTCTCTCTTATGCTTCTCTTGCATTTCTCAGCATCCACTCGTCTTATTCTACCTGGTCAAGGTAACTGTGAGAAAAAAATATTTGATTCCTTGGTGTTTGTTGTTTTTCATGTTTTTGCCGGCTGGTTTCTGAGATCGAACTCGATACAGATGAAAAGGAAGTGAAGGCCACTCATGTCACTGATGCTCGCTCAGCCACCGAGCTCAACTATGATGTCCAAGTAAGATAAGATCCATCTTTCTGCCACTACAATTTTATCTCTCCTCCATTTTAAAGGGGGGGAAAAAACAGTAGTTTCCACATTTATCTGGACTGTTTTATTTGGTTTTAGAATGTCTTAATCTCGTTGGATGCAATTTCATGCAGCTAGTGGAATCAGCCGTGTGTGAGGAGGAGGATGAAGAATGCAGTGAGAGGAGGATGATCGTGGAGGCCCACCTGGATTACATTTACACCCAGCACCACAAACCTGCCTATAAGCATAAACCTTAGTACCGGTTCCCAGATTTTATTTACTAGTGACGCGTCCCAATATTCTACAAAATATCCTCTTACTTTTTCTCCTTTTGCCATATTATATATGTGTGTGCGTGAGGGGATGAAATACCAAAGCTGTCTTAATGCTTTCTGTTTCGGGCCTTCAAATTTGTGACAAAACGAGAGCGGTTAAGCGAAGCCCTGCCATGCTGCCAGTACTTGCCAATTTTCATTAGCAGCTTAGGAGTGCAGACATAATTAAGTTACTGATTTTGGAATGAGCTCGTAAATAATGTAATTAAATATTACGGCACTCAATGTAATTAAATATTACGGCACTCTAGATCTGTTGGAACGAAGTTGATTCGATTTGGAATGCGGACTACTACTCTATAAAAATACTTTTAGAGAAAATCACAATCCAGCTTACTTTTCGCTATCTGTTGCATTTTCACACAATAGACGGTCAAGGAGCTGGGTTTCTTAAAACAAGTTGACATTATATCCACATGATGCGTCAAATTTATCGGCGTTGTACAGCGTGGTTCTCTTCAATATTGATTCAAGTTAGGGGCAGGTTGCTTAATTTATTTAAGGCAATCCATGTGTAAAAGGAATAGTAAAAAAGCAGCCACATTAAGGAACAGAAAGATGATCTCACTCTCTCTCACTATCACCAGTTAGAGGGCAGGCGCAATTTTCTACCCACACTATAGCTGTTCAAGAAGAAAAAGAAAGCACGAGACACTTGTGCCCGTATGTTAGTCCTCAGACAGCCAATTTCACAATCAACAATCTCACTACTTCGTATGAAAAAGGGCCACAATCCAATCAACACAAATTATTTAAGGCTCAGTAAAAAAAAAAAACACTGCTATGATTTTATCCCAGCACATAATTAATGCTTAATGCCCCCTCTCCTTTTACTGGAAAAAGACAGGCATGCGCGCGCAATAAGGATATTAGGGGGAGGTAGGAAGCAGAGTCATTGCCGTTCGGTGATACAGAGGGTGCCATCTGGCAACTGATAAATATGGCTGCAAATGCTCAGGCTCGGATTAGCACCAGGTGGGTGCTAAAGTGCATATCCACTATGCCACAGTAAAATAAAGGAACACAAACCACGTCAATAGGCAAGTTGAGCTGCAAAAACTTTCTGCCATTTATATATTGAATACTATGAATTTTTCCCTGAACTACAAGAAAAAAGAGAAAAGGAAAAAAAGAAAGAAAGCACAAAATTTGTTTGAAGGCTCTAAGCCCAGTTAGAGGCAATCATTAATCAATTTAGCACGGACGAGCCATGAATATCAAGAAAATGCAGAGTAAACCTGAGTACCCTTCGAAAGCTTCTGAGAAAAACACCGTTGCTCAGATGATCTAAATTAAAGCTCTACTCCTGTTCCTGCCAAAGTATACAAGGTTCAACAAAATCGGCAAACAAAATAAGCAAAAAAATAAAAATAAATAACCTATAACACAACAAATCCAGGCCCGCCATTTCCAAGGTTGTAATAGAGAGCAGGACCTTAATTTCCAGATTCAAATATCATCATCCAACCCAAACATATTTGCTCCTACCCAAAATATATTTTGGAGACAATCAATCATGGTGGACTTGCTCCACCCAATATAGAGAACTTAACTTCTCAAACATCAGATAATATGCCTTACCTTTGTAGGGATGCTAGATACGGAGCTCTCTGTTAAGCACCAACTGTGAACAATGGGACCCCTTGTATTACCAACGTTAATATACATATCGCTATCATTACTGGAGACAGGTAGGTAAACTGCTCCTTTGAACATCCACTCATCTGTTTCTTGACAATAAACATCTTCAAACAGCTCACCACACAGCAAACATAAGCACTGATCTTCATCAGATGGAATTTTAGCATCCTCTTCACTTCTGTCTAATTCATTGCCACGTAATTCTACGGAATCAATACTCTCATACTCAGATGAAACTTCATCCTTGCCAACAACCCAGTCACTCAACCTCAAATACCATCTCCTTGAGGCCTTCAATACATCACTCTGTTCTCTTTCTCTCATAGCATGCCACTCCAAGTGTCTATTAAATTGTTCTTGATGTTTAAGCCTAAGGCCACAAATGCTGCAATGATGAGGGAAATCATCGAATAGTTCTCTAATCACAGGCGAATGCAATTCCCGGATCACACTAGGCTTAAACTCAAAGCCAATTAGATTTTTTATTTCTGTGGGATTTGATTGGATGGAGGAACCTTTTACAAGTTGATCATCTCTGGTAGATAAAACAGGAACAGTTGCAGAATCAGTAACTGAAACAGCTGGCAAAGTACTACTGGTGGTGATGCTTTGGCTCTGATCTTCCAATCGATCCAGCACCTCAGTTGGCACCTCAGTAGCTGGATCTATTTTCGCAGATATCAAACCCTTTGCAACCAACGAGTTTAAAAGGTTTGAAACTGGATTAGATTTATCATGGGCGGCATTTGAGGTCTTGGCTGAGGCACTACTCACAGCAGAGGAAGCTGGCGGTAAAGCAGGAAGCCTTGATGGGCCTCCACCCATTCCTTGAGATTCCTTAGGCAGAGTAGATGAGTCA
>JBAGKO010000010.1:11441141-11461615 GCA_037177275.1 Acacia concinna
GGCAGAGTAGATGAGTCATCATTAGAAGGACCTAATCGAGATGGAGATGCAACCCCGAGCCCTGAAGAAACTGATGTTGTAGGAGATGATCCACTTGTTCGGGTAGGCTGAACCCCTGATTTCAATGGAAGGTTCCTTCTGTCCAAGAAACTTGTACTGGGCTGACCACTGGAGAAAATCCCACTCTTCATAACTGCAGCTAACATGGTACTTGTAGCTGACTGCTCTGAAGTTACTTTAGAGTGGGTCATCTTTTCCTTCATCTCTGACAATTCACTATTAGAACCAAGATGCTGTGGTTGTGAAGTTGCATTATGATGCCTTGGCTCAAAAGCAGACACTGAAGGCAATGGACCCTGCAAGTCCTTTTGATGTGATCGCCGTGAGTTACCAACCTGAACAGTATGTGGAAGGACAGATGATGAATTTTGAATATCTTGGCTCCGAAGACGTCCTGAAAATTGAGACACTTTAAGAGTCTGTGGATGGTCTTGCTCAGCCAAAATCCGCATTTGATGATGACGGTGCACGTTAACTTGTGGTGATGGAGACTGTTGTCGCAAAGGCGATTGCAAAGAAGGAGACTCTGCTCCCATAGAATGAAATTGATGTTGTTGCACCGTTCCTGCCGATCCTAATGTGGCATTTGACAAGAAAGGCCGATTTCCCATTTTGACATTAGAACTCATAATGTTTGGCAACCTACCAAGAGTGGATCCAACGCCTTCTGAAGAACATGGCCTGTGATTCAGCTCATCAAATGACTGCTGCTGCGATTTCCAAGATAACGATGGCCGATGACCTAAAGCAGGTAGGTGTTTCATTTCAGTGGATACATCTCTATCTTCATCGAATGTGCTTTGAAGGTGACCTTCAACAGCCTGCGAGTAGAGGAAAAAAGATCAGCCAATTAAATCAGTCTAGATCTACATCATGTCATTCATCAAAATATGTTGTTGATTAAAGCCCATTATAGCAGATGGATAAATGATACATTACACTCTTTATCTAACCAAAGCCATCTGAATTAGTAATGGGGTAGCCTATTTTGCCACGGTATTTCATGAAAAACTGCTTATTTGTACCAATCAGGTATTTCAATAAAGGGATAAGGTCAAGCCCTTCAAACATCTTTCACTATAGTCAAAGGTTTAACGGTTTATCATTATTCTAGGAAAAAGCCAGTAGTTACTTTTTGATATTTCCTGCACATGGTGTAGCCTACACAAAGTGCAAGACTGGCCTAAGTTAAGCTAAATGTTGGGTCAGGCTATATCCATTAAACACTTCACAAAACTCAAAACAACATCTCCATCTGCAGGCAAGGCATAATAATAAATGACCACATGATGATCAGGTCTTCAACGAAAACTTAGAGCTATTTGCATATTGACCTTCGATATACAACACTATCAAACAAATAAATAATTCCTCTTAATTTAACTTTTAAAAGGCCTCTCCAGTCCTGTGTCAAATGATTTTGCGAAAAACTCATGGCATCTGTGGCCCATCTATCACTTGTCTCCAACAGTGATATCTGCCATCGGAAACTGAGTTTTTTTTTTTTTTTTGGCCAATGAAACTGAAATTAATTGAAAGCTAACTCTTACACTCTAAGACATAAACCAATAAAGGCATTCAAGTAAGAAAATCATAAGCATGTCATCTGAATGCAAGATCTCTCAACTTATCCTGAAACCTGAATAAAGACAGACAAGACAAATTATCATTACCAGTGAATGAAGTCTTTGATTCTAATGTTTAACATTTGCAATCTTACCGAATTGTCATCATCAGCAGTCCAACAATCTTTGCTCAAGTTGTTGGAGACATTGGATGCACCATGCTCAGTCAATCCTGCATTCACCTCGTCCCACATGTACTCCTCTTCCTCAGAATTTTTCCAGCTACTCGACAAGACCCTACTCTTTATACTAGTTAAGTTTTGTGCTGGTTGGTTATGTTCCTCCAAGTTGATGGACTTTGGCACTTCATGATTTGGTAAGCTACTCTTGAGATTGAAACCATTCCTTTGGACAGGCATCATGTCTGCAGCATTGCTGCCTGCTTTATACCGAGCTTTGTCACGTGCTACCTCAGAGGTCCTGCCACCAGGTCTTGCAATACCTAAACCTGAATTCCTTGAAAGTTCAGAACCATATTCATTGCCTCCATAAGATGTACCAATGCCCTTCTCAGGAACAGAATCACTATACGAATCTCTATCAGAGCCCTGAATGTTCTGCAATACACACCATTATCAGAACAAAGAAACCAATCATGAAATATGCGATGTTAAAACATGCATATAGGTCAACAAATATAAACAAGTGCAGAAAAGTCACTGTTATAACTAATCATACTTTTTGTGCCTGCACAGCACAGATAAAATCCTTAGATCAATGAAAGGTAAAAGAGTATTACTTTCTGACATCTCACCCCCAAGTTCCCAATTGGGGAGAGGAAAAGAAGTTCCCAATCCCAAGTGTATATTAGCAAAGTTCAGGGTGCTAGACAAATCATGTTTCTAGGCAGTCCAGCTTTGACAACCTTGACATCTCTTGGATATTTAGACTAACAATAACCAGATAAAACAAAATGTGTAATTTGTAAAACTCATGTCCTGCACGAATATTGTCCAGTCCCAACAAGCAACAGACAAGATTAGAATATGATGCCAAACTATTCCAGACCCAGCTTCCACATGCAAAAAATGCATAACCATGAATGCAAATGTTTTTCTAACCCTAAACAAGAATAATGATAAACTTGACCTATCCCAAAGATATCCAACAATCTGAACTAAAAGGATAATTTTATGGGTAAAAATGCTTCACCTACCTTGCCAGACTGCTGAAGGCGCTGCCTCTCCAAGTATTTAGGATTCACGTGGATGCTATGCTGTGGTCGTTGTGACTGCGAATCACTCCTCAGTGTGGATGCAGAAGATGAACCGTTGACAGCAGGAGTGAAGCCAAGTTCCTTCTCAATCATCTGGAGGGTCTGGGGAGGAAAGACTCCTTTCCAAGTTCCAAAAAGGTGCCTCATACTTGAATGGACAGAAGAATCAACTTGTCTGTATGCCTTACAGAATACCTAAAATGTAAAGGAGTAATTGGCAAGTACCTAGTTAAAAGTAGGTATGTAAAATCAGAAAGATATCTGTGGAAAAATGTAAAACAAAAACTTGTCAATCCGTATTGTTCATTGTAAATGGAAACACAAGCTCTCACAAAACATTGCCCTCGTAAATAATCCAAATTTCAACAGCTCAGATTACACATTTTTTTACCTCCACCATCTAAAGAATTCCATTTAAAATATGTTATACACATTATGACATTAATAAATGCATTACACACAAGCTTACAAGTCAATGTAAGGATAAGCAAAGAATAGATATCTCACCTCAGGCAGTCTAGCAGCAAAGTATTTTATATAGTCCCGCCCAATATTCTTAACAATACTGTCTAAAAGATAAAGAGACGGCAGCTTTTGTTCAGTGGGAACCTGGAAAATCATTAACAGAAGTAGATGCAACATGAGTTTCTATGCATGACATATAAATCAAAGTAGAAAAACGACAGCTCGGACAGATGTAAATAAGGGAAATGTTTGGACCAGCCAACCATTAACCACATGGGAGTTGGCAGCAAATTACATCAAAATAGAAGTAATGGGAGATTAACAATAACTAGCTCGAAATTACAAACAACCTCCAGTCCTGTCTATTCAAAATTAAAGATTATCCCATTCCTTATTTTTAATCAGCTCTTCCAGTCTATGTAAGGAGACTTATGACACAACACAAATAGAAAATAACAAAATTAAAAAAAAAAATTCACTGTTTTTAATTACTAGGATAAGATGTCCCCTCCTTGAAATATGTAGATTATTATGACTCTTCATGGACTCGGGTAAGCTGAAATTTCCAATTGAAATGCAGATTCCTTATCCACTAACAAGAGTCAAAAGTGAATCACAGTTAATCCGTTCCTGCTTTGTTTTTCCCTTCTATGGGCATAAGGTAGACCTTTGATGTCCCTTCTTTCCTTTCAAGTGATGCACCAGCTTTCCAACAATTCTGTGCTGTTCATAATATTTAACCTTCCTTCTCATTTTTTCCAACAAATTACATCTACGAAGACAAGAAAACAGCTACAGCACATAAATAAATAAGGTTGCAAAGAGGGGGAAAACCAAACATCTAAGAGCACTATATAGTTATGCCTTCTACACTATTTCTGTGCTCCAAAAGTGCTGCACCTCAGTCACAAATCACAATTTTGATGCCCAAACATAAATCTTGCATGACATTACTTCTCATAATAAATAGCTCAATCGCTCCAGCAGCTATTAGGCCCAGAAAAATGAATATGAAAATCTGTCATATTTTCAAACCTGCTTTAACTCACTTCAAGACACTAGCATGGAATAGAAATTATAAAAGTTCAGTGCCTCTATGCGACTTGGCTATGTAAATTCTGTCTTCCAAGGAGTAAATTAATTCTAACATAAAATTCAGCTGCTTTATGATTCTCTGATAGCTAAAGAAACACAAACTAAACTTGAGAGGTAGACAAACAATCACACATTTGCTTCAGAAAAATAAGGCAGTCCTACCATTCATAATAAGTGGCAGATATTCTATAACCTAATTGAACAAAATAAAATAAAGAGGGCTACAACACTGATTGGGATTGCCGTATTGAAGAGAACACATCCTCCCCCAAAATACACAACACTCGATATTCTAAAATATTGTTGCCCTTGTCTGCAAATAAACTTGACGGGGGGGATTCTGGAATCTCCCTAATAGCAGTGCTGTTTATCAGATGAAATTACAATCACTTTAATATTAAGCTCTCATGAAGTTGACCAAACTGCTATCCGCAAGCTGAAGGGTAGTTCACATCATTTGATTTATTTATTATAAATGAAGTACGGCGATCATCTTTCTTAAGTGGAAAATTGCATAACTTGAGATTTGAGAACCGCAACTACAGCTGATCTATAACTAAAAGCCCCAACAAGACCCTGGGAAGATACCAAATGAAGCACAGTAACCTTTATATAACTGATATAAAAAACATCATCATCATCATTTAAGTTGGCAACTGCAATGTTTCCCACCAATCATCATTATCGTGCAGGCATACTTAAATTGAGGGAAACTTGAACTTCAAAATCACGAAATTCCAGTAATTTCAAGCTTGTGGTACACAAAAATTTCCTTATTTTACTTCCACTAAAATTTTGGGGCACAGACCAAGAATAAGTGATAACACGGGCAATTATAGTGATTTCAGGAAGATAAAGAATTCAAAACAATCGCCCTTTTTATTACAAATGTCTTACAATTCAATATAATCAGGAACTGAGAACATAAACAGCTACAGTGTAAACTGGGTTCACCTCTAGAATGTTAGCACAAACAGTGGCAGCAATAGACTTCGCGGCATAAAGATTCTCGCCTGCAATTATAGTCAAGTTGGTAATTATCGGTTTAGAATTGAATGTAAGCTCAGCAAGTGCGGTTCTGTACTGATTGACAAGCTCTTGGTGGAGCGGTTGGGGCTGGTATCCACCGCGACCAGACTCGCTGCTCTCGGAATCTCTGTCATTTGTACTGAATCTTGCTTGGGCCAATGAATTAACTCCAGAAGCCACTTGTCGCTGAGGAAACGGTCGTAGACTGGAATTCGGGCCACGCTCGAGCTCGTCGTTCAGTCGGGGTTTCTTGATACCAGGCTCTCTCGATCTATCAAACGGTCTACGCGAGCTATCCATGTCCACCACCGGATAACAAATCTAAACCCTAATATTAACCCTAGTACAATGCCAATTATATGGCTAATTTAGACAATATAAATAAACAAATGGCATCAAAATTTTATTACTCACGTTTATATTTTCGATAGAAACTACTATTAATAAAGCAAAAAATTTAAATAAACTCCGTTTTCAAATTGTACAACAAGAATTGAATTGGGATCAAAACCCTAATCCCGATACACAAAAAACATCAGAAAACGTCAGGAAAAAGGGGATTGAATACGGAGCCTTGAATCCTTATTCTGGGGTTACATACAAGGCGAGGACGATTCCCTAGGGATCGAGTGCGCAGACGCTGAAGTGCAGTGGAGCTCTCGCTCGCGGTCTCGCTACAGAAAACAAGCATTCGATACAAGAATATATAATGGTCCTCCTGTCCAATTTTCTTCATGAAATTTTAGATATAGTTTAAAAATATTAAATGTATAAGCAATTTAAAAATATCATATATTTTTTAAATATATATTAATTTATAAAAAGAAGTATGAAAAGAACTAGCAATTTTAATATAATATAATAAAAAAATAAATATTTAACAAAATATAACAGTTTTAAAAGTATTTAACATATATGATACTCAAAATCGCGTTGGGAAAATACGACTTTCGAAAATCGTTTAGCCTATATACGACTTTCACTTAAAAAGAGGGCGGGTGGTGTAATTTTGGGGAAGTCGTGCAACTGTTGCACGACTTGCAGTCGTGCAACTGCACATCCAGCCACATGACTTTTGTCATGTGGCTGCCGACACCCCCCACCCACAAACGCAGAACCCTTTTTCTTTTTGTTTCTTTTTGTCAGACTAAGCATGCTTGTTTCTTCTTGCCAGATTTAGCATGCGTGTTTCTCTTGTCTCATCAAATAATACACTCTCCTTGCATTATAAAAATAGACGTTCCCTCCTTCCTTTCCTCACGAACTCTTCTTCATCTTCCTCACTCTCTTCCTTCATTTAAGCTCTTTCTTTATTTTGTGATTGTTCATCGAGCTGCCTCCTTCCTTCACTCCTCTTCATTCAGTCTATTCCCTCATTTTGTTCAACATACGCTTACCTCCTTCACTTTCATCTGGGATTGATAGAATTATAGTAAGTTATTAGATATATAATTTATTTGAGATGTAGATATAGAGATATTTTTGACACTCTTAGTAATTATAACATTGCTATTAACATTATTTGTAGGCGTTCCGTATTGTAGTGAAATCTGAAGGATCAAAGAGGAGCTTCATACTTAACTGTACGTATATTGTATTATATTATTACTATGGAGTGTAAGATATGACAATTTTTAGTTTAATAGTACTATTGTGTCTGGAATATGTGATTGTTTTATTTTATTTTTGTAACAGTTATACGTATGCTATTATTTTCAATGTCTTTGTTTCATTTTGTATGTATTACAACCTTGTCCTTGTCATCAACACATGAGTCTTTCACCATATTGAATGTATTATAACCTTTTTTTTAATTATGTATTACGGGCAAACATAGCAAAGCGGTTATTCCGGGAAATGGTAATTGATCGTGAGAGATGCTCGGACTGTGTTGATTTGTGAGATAGAGTTGCAGATGACCAACGAAACATCCTTCGTGCGCTTAGAGAGCCAGGATCATACGTTAGTCCTCAACTTGCTCCTCCGGCAAATGAGCTGCCTTAGCCAGAAATTCCACATGAAAGGCTAAGCAGACGTCGCCGCAGTTACCTGTCAACCCAACCTCCGATTGTGAATGAAAATATTCCAACCCAAGAAGGAGGTTCAAGTTCCAGACAATCCTATTCCAGTTCACTACCGTCATCTTCCCATTTTCAAACTCCTCCTGGCCCACCTTACACATATCAAACTCTGCCATTTTCATCTTTGTTTGATAACTATGCATCGTTCTCGGCTGAATACAACAATCCCTCTGCATTTGATGGTGGTGGTCTATCACATTCATCGTTTGCCACACCTAGACAGTCTGTGAGTCTAAGTGCTTCGTTGTGGCTTTTTGATTCACATGCATCATCAACACTCCAAATCAATGAACCGTCTCAACATCAACAAAATGATCCACCACAAGAGGAGCAGCTGCAAGAACAACAACCACAACGACCACGACGAGCGTGAACAAAAACTAGATATGGCACCGGCGGTCATTATTTTTAGGGTTGAAAGATTTCATAAGTTGATTCTTGTAACATAACTTTGTAATACTTATTTGTATCATTATGTAATTTATGGCGTTCACCAATAATTTAACAATACATGATTTATGTAAACTCAGTTTCTCATACTTCATACCACAATAAAAAAAATACTCCAACCATTCAAAATATGACACTTTTTTAGAATAATTTTAGTTCAAATGTAAACTCATTAAACATATTTGAAAAATACATTGAAACGTCAAATACATGATTTATTGCTGCGCGTTCGATCTTTGGGGACAAGTAGAACGATTATGACCCGTTAGACGACATAAGCCACATCTGTTTGATTCATTGGATGTGGTCCAGTCCATCTCATTTCGGATGCGAGTTGATCGCGGCCGACCTTTTTCCCGTACAGTAGCTGGATCAAGTATCACAGTAGGACAATTCATTTGCGGCCAATACATCGCATCTCCTATTGGTTGGAACTCATTATCATATGCCATTTTCATAGTTTCCAACCTAAAAACTTCATGGACAAATTGTAAGTGATCAATGCCTGCACAGGCACAAGCAGCAACAGTATGCATGCACAGAAATCTCTTCACTTGAAACTCTCCACAGTCGCATTTTTGGTATGTCAAATTAACCTTGCAATACCTTCCAAATTGCCGGGATAGGACATTGTGTGGCTCAGAAACTTCAAATATCGCCGATCTTCTGTCAAAACGATGGACAACACACGCAAATGCATTTTGAGTCACAATGTTCAGCTTCTTCGTTATTGTCATAGAAAAGACTTGGCCAGCCGCAATTTGTGCATGCACTTGCAGAGATCGTTTAACGAAATAGTTATTCACTCTATACATCGTCGCCTTTACTAAACCACATATTGGTAGACTTCGAACACCTTTAAATACATTGTTCATGCACTCCGCAAGATTGGTTGTCATGCGCCCGAACCGTCTACCTTCAACGTTATATGCACGTGACCATTTGTCTCTTGGGATTGCTCTAATCCATTGAGCTGTAGGTGGATGATGCAGTGCAATCTCTGCTAATTAGGAGTCTACCGCATGACGTTCATATGCATACCCTACAAATAATAATAACCATGTTAAGTATGTCAATAGATATCTCACCGATATTTATGAACTTCTCTTTCAACCAATTTATTCCATGCGCTGTGCGGAAATTTGAAGCCACATGTCGTAGACAAAATACATGATGTATTTGTGGTTGTTGCCATCCAACTTGGGGGTTGGAAACAACAGATAATATTGATTTATGCCTATATGAAATTAAGCATATGTCTATTGCGTCTCTTACCACGATGCGGCGTATGAGGTATAAGAACCATGACCATACAAAACTTGTCTCCCCTTCAACTATTGCAAATGCAAGTGGAACAACATTTTGGTCGCCGTCTTGGGATATCGCTATAAGCAATGTCCCCTTATATTTCCCGTACAGGAAAGTTCCATCGACTTGTATGATTGGTTTTAAGTATGGAAATGCGTCTATACATGGTTTAAATGCCCAAAACACACGGTGGAACATTTCAATAGGTTGACCATTTGGATCAACTTCACCAGTTTGTTTGTTGAAAAATTTAACATAAGACCCAGGCATAAAGCATTCAACTGTAACTAACCACCTTGGCAGCAATGAGTACGAACTCTCCCAGTTGCCAAAAACAGTAGCAATAGCTAGCTGTTTTACCTTCCACGCTTTCATGTACGACGCAGTACACCCAAACATGCCTTGGATGCACTCAATTATTTGCGACACTTTCACATCTAGCTTGTCAGTCACCATAGCCACAATACAAGATGATATCACATCAACATCTAACTTTGGATGGTCTTGAGTCAACGATGTGTTCAAGCATGTGTGGGACCATTGTATTTTGTGATCTCCTAGAAGTTTCTATGTTCTTTTCTACAAGCCCTAACTCTCCAATTGCAACTGTCTTTATAGTGTATACACCTGTATTTTTCATACTTTTTGCTGCTAATATATACCCTAAATGTATGGTGCACTCGAACAAAGTACAGCTTGATTGAACGTCTCAATACTCAGATTTCGGTGAACCTCTTTCTAATAAATAACTCTTCATTGTTGCCAAAATTTAGACCTTCTTCTAAATGACCGAACTCATGTGGCACATGTGTCTCATCAGGTATTTGGGATAGGAAGGCAATTGCACGATCGTCGTGGTCATTCCTCACTTCATGGTCATCATCACCGTCGTCGTCGTCATCCTCGTCGTCACCACTAAAGAAAGAATCATATTTATCCTCATCCTCATTTTCATCAAGTATGTCTTCTACATGAGGCAAAGGAGATACTGGTCTATTGGTGTCACTCATTGGTGGAGGCTCAAATGAGTTGAAATCCTGCCGCATTACGTTATTGTTGTTGCTACTTGATGGAAGCATATTTCCACCAAAATTCATCATCTGTTATGAGTTAACATTGCCATTATACGGTAAATCACATATGTTGGCATACAGCTCAACACATTTCGTGTAAGCTGGTAATAATCGAATCATTTCCCACATTTCTTCTACATCCACATCTTCTTTCAAATCATATCGACGGTAGTATGAGGATTTAACCATGTAGGATATCTATATACTAGGTTTGTCACAATTTGATTGGGACCAAGTTCTAACTTCCTACCAATCACTTGCTTCAGTCTGTCCAAACTTATATTTGAGTCAACTTTGATTACTTGCACGCTATCACACTCAAATGTTACACTGGAAGGCTCATAACAAATTTGTCCATTTGCAAATATATACACCTTCTCCTTCCTACCCTTCATTATTTTTCCTAATTAATGCATCATTACAAGTTATTAAATGACCGAAAATAAATTGACATCCAATCATCCATCTATATTGAAACTCCAAATTATGTGTGTATTATACATTACTTAATTCCTTTTTAAAAAAGAGGAACGTCCCACTAAAACTTTCACCACTTGTGATTTTCATAAAATTGTAGTATTTATTCCATTGCGACATTATTTATATAGGAATCTTCCATTTACAAATATTAAGTGTATAACGACTACAAGATTATTAAAAAAATGGAATTCCTTACTTTACTAACAATTTCGACCTCAATTATCTCTAATGTTTTCATCCTAATAGGCTTCTAAATTTTCCTAACTACAATATATATATTATTTTTCTATTGCTAGGTATAAAATTGGTAGGATATAGGGGACAGACCAAACACCTAATAATAGTATAACACTATTTTCTCAACAAAAAACAAAGTACAGCCAAGGACGATATTTTTCTCAACATATAACCTATTTGTAAATTTTATTTCATTATGCTGAGTAAACATATTTTTCTAAATAACGTATTTCTTTTACTACCATAAAATATAAATAAAGACATTGAAAAGAATAGCATACTTATAACTGTTACAAAAATAAAATAAAACAATCACATATTCATAACACAATAATACAATTAAACTAAAAAATTTCATATCTTACACTTCATTGTAATAATATAATACAATATACGTATAGTTAAATATAATGCTCCTCTTTGATCCTTTAAGTTCCATAGAAATACATAACGCCTACAAATAAAATAAATAGCAACGTCATAAGATCATCAAAAATATTTCAATATGTACATCTCAAAGAAATTATATAGAGCATTACTTACTATAATTATATGAATCTCAAATGAAGGTGAAGAAGGAAGCTGAAGAACTAAGTGTTGTTGAAGAACAAAGTGTTTGTGAATGAATATGAAGGAGGAAGTTGAAAATGTTGAAGAAGAAGTGAATAGACTGAATGAAGAATGAAGGAAGAGGGGGATGAAGATGAAGAATGCAAATGAGGAAGGCGTGAGGAAAGGAATGAAGGAGTGAATGGCTTGAATGTTGAAGTAGAATGAAGGTCTTTTATAAGGGAAAGAGATGAACGAAGGTGTGTACAACACTTCATTATATGAAGTGACAAGAGGGTTGAAAAAAAAATAAAACGAACAGGTAAGGACAGGCGTGCTCTGCAACGGAAGGAAAAAAGGGAAAAGGCCTATGCATGTGTTCGCCTGGGGGGTGTTCAGTTGTCTACTGTAGAACGACTTGTTCCAAATTTAGACAGGGAGGATCCAATTTTTAACGTAAATCGTGCTTAGTTGGAACGATTTGTAAAAATGGTTTCAACTAAACACGATTTGTACTGTTACATTTGCTTAAATACTTTTTTAATATTGTATTTGTTAAATAAATTTATTGTGTACTATTTTTTATTAAATAACTGGTTTGTTTATATGGAAAGTCTGAAAGAGAAGGAATAAATTTAAAGGGTTACATAATTCGTGCAGTGATTTGGGTTATATGTGTCAATATATATATTAGTGAGAATATGTCTTGCGTAAATTTGCATGGAATTTAACATGAATCATATTATTACTTTTTATCTTTTATATTGTAGTTTATGAATCAAAATCCACACAATAAAGGAGAGCTACGCTAGTCATTTGTAATTAAAGAGCTTAGGTTTATATGCAGAGAAAGATTGAATGGTGAACATGTACCATTTTTTGGGTATAGATCAACGTATATCATTTGATGAACTTCTTGATTATATGAAGAGAAAGATTGATTTAGGGAAGATAAGACTATTTGGATATTATGAGAGATATAGGAGACTGATATAAATTATCTCACATTAACTTGCCTTGATATAACATTTACTGTAAGTGCTTTAAGCCAGTTTATGAACGCTCCTACAGTTGTTCAATATGAAGCATTGAAACATGTTTTACATTATTTAAAAGGATATCCAGGTCGTGGTGTGCTATACATGAATCATGGACACACTAAGGTTGAATGTTTTTGTAATGCTAATCATGTTGGCTCAAAATCAACAAGGAGATCCACTACCGGATATTGTGTATTTGTTGGAGGAGATTTAGTCTCCTGGAAGAGCAAGATGTAGTGTCAAAATCCAGTTCAGAAGCAGAATATAGAGTGATATCTTAATCTATACAAGAAATTATATAGCTCTTCCAACTTATGAAGGAGGTTGGTATAACGACTTCATTGCCTGTGAAGTTGTGGTGCGATAATAAAGCAGTTCTACATATAGCATCCAACTCTGTATTTCATGAACGAATGAAGCATATTGAGATTGACTACCATTTCATCAAAGACAAGATTAAAGAAAACTTTTTTTTACAGGGCATGTACGATCTAGTGATCAGTTGGGTGACCTTCTAATAAAAGCTTTGAGTGGACTCGGGTTGAATATCTATGTAACAAGTTGGAGAAAATTAATATCTATGCTCCAACTTGAGAGGGAATATTAGGAAATATTCTGTACATAATTAGGATTAATTATGTTTGATGCTCTATTATTAAGAATGCATTTAATTCTTAATTAGGTTTGATCAGGAAAAAAAAAAAGAGCTTAGGTGATGATTTTAAAAGCTTAAAATGGCCACTTTTTATATGTTACAATTGCTGTCCAAATTTTATTAAATAAAAATGTGCTTATAAAAATACATATAAATTATTAAGATTTAAGTGCCACTTTAACAATTAAAAAGAATAGTTTTCATTTTATAAAATAAAACTCCTTCTATGTATTTACCTAAAACAGCATACAATCATGAGCTAATATTAACCATAGAAATATCATTTTTACTTTAAGAGGGTGTATGAATCGCCTCAATTAAAGAAAATCATCCATTAATTAATGTAAGCATGTCACCTAATTTGATAAAAAATTGTTTCTCATCTTATATTTATATTAATTAATCATTTTTAAAAATGGAGCTCATAGGCTCTGACAGGTACTAACGTTCTGAAGTTACAACGACGGGATCGAACCCGTTACCTCCTCCCACATAGGAGATACCATTACCATTAGGCTACAAGGCATTTGGTATTAATTAATCATTTTTAAATAAAATTAAATGCACAAAAATAAATAGAATTTTAAAGTTAAATTCAACACTCACACACCGCCCTGTTAAAGCGAAAGATGTGACAGACGCTAGTAATAATGCAAGATTGAACCGTTGTCATATCTAAAAACCAAAAAAACAAACTACAAATTCCGAGTATCTGGGTTTTCAATATTAAATTCTATGGCTATTTCTTTTTATTTCCTACTTGGGTCCCTTTCATATTTGACTCACAAACATCAAATATGATGCTACTATTAGCACGAGAGCTAAGTGGGGAAAATGACATTTTTTAAAAAAATAAAAGGGAGAATGATAAAAACAAATGCTCTTGAAATACTATGTGAATTATAAATCAGAACTTCAAAATAGACTAATTATTGTGAATCTCTAAGGCGGTATAAGATTAATTTTTGAAATTACCAAAACGCCTTTAATTAGAAGATTAAAAATAAAATGATAAAAAGTAGTTTAATAACTAACAACTTTAACTTTTTAAGTGGGTGTTTGGGTGAGGGTAATAAGTTACTTTAAGTAACTTAACAATTAAATTTAAGTAGCTTTTCAGTTTATGTGTGTTTGGCTATTTATTTAAATGTGATAAAGCTTTTTATCAAAAACCTCATTCTCACAAAGTTCCATTATAATAAAAGTCAATTCTATTACTTTTTATCTAAATATAAGTCACTTTTTTTTTTCTGTTACTTTTTATTTGAAGTCATTTAAAAAGAATAATTTCAAAATAATCCATGAAGATTTATTAATAATAAGTAAGCCAATTTGGAGGGATCATTTTGGGATTTTTGCGTTTTAGTAAATCTTGTATGTCTCTTTCCATAAATAAAATCTTAGTTCAAATTTTATTGTTAAAATATATCGATAGTAAAAACATAAAATTTACAACACGAATCAGTACTGCAAATTTATATTAACTTGAGAGTACTTATAAATATTGAATAATAATTCAAAGAGAGAATAGACAAAGATTGTTAAAATATAATTCGCCCAAAGTGCATCCCACACTTAATATATTCGAAAATCTTTCTGGGCCATCCTCACATATTCATAGGCAAGGAAAAAAACAGACTAATTGTCTCTGCAAATTAAACTCTCACCGATATAGTCTATCTATAACTTGCACATGTGATATGTTTGATCACTTCACATTATATCTATTCATAAAGGTTAGTGTTATAAGTTCAGCTTTAAAAGATATTGCAACAACGAAATTGAAGCCAACCAAATTTGAAAGAGATCTCGTTGTAGACAAACTGAGGTAAAGTAGATCTTTTAATTCTTCTTTTGTAATAATTAAAGCAGTGCAGAGTGATGGATTCGGCAGGTTTTGAAGTGTAAGAAAGCGTAACCTCTCACTCATTCATTTCTAATTAATTTACACGTACAATAAAAATAGTTATAAATATTAAGTTTCTCGTAAAATTTAAGTAATTTTTGTTATGAAAAATCAGAACAAAAGTTCGTATTTGAAATTTTATTGCCCTAGAAGAATATGATATTATCTGTACAAATAATAATAATATTCAAATTCAGGTCTTTTTGGCTAAAAAATTTTCAAACAAGAATTTTTTATTAATGTTATTTTCTTAATATATACTCATTTAGAGTCTCTCTCACTTCCATAAAAAGAATATATATAAAAAAGTATTTAATATTTTTTGCAAAAAGAGACATATATACCATTTGAATTTCAAAATTTAATTGTTGCCTATAGTATAAGGATTAATTTTAACTTGGGTTACTATAATTTTTTATTCTTCAAGTTTGATCGCATTTTAGTTTTGATCCCTCAAATTTACTCTGTTTATAATGTTTAGTTCCTAAATTTGAAAAGGACTCGGTGATGACTTTGAAAGTGTTAATTTATCTTATACAGCACTAACAACACTAAAGTAGCTTATGTGATATACTTATTAAAAATTATGACATATGGCAAATGACATTATTTTAGTTAATTTGTATGAACATTTAATTTAAAAAGAAAATAAGAGAACCACATCATTTGTCATGTCATTATAATTAACTAAAATAATGTCATTTGACTTGTCATTTATTCTAATTAACAAGCCACATATGCTATTTTAACGATGTTAATACCAAGTCAGATGAATTAACATTATTAAAGGCAGGACCAAGTCCTTTTCCAACATCAAGTACTAACTGTTATAAATGAAGTAAACTTGAGGATAAAAACAACTTATTTTAAACTTGAGGGACCAAAACCAAAATCGGGTTAAACTTGAAGAACCAAAAGTTATATTAATTCATTAAACTTGTAAAGCAATTGACAATTCACTTTTATAAGTAATCACTGATATATGATTTTAAAATTTAAATAGTATTTTATGTTTTCCCTATTTTTTAAAACTATCAATTTTCTTATTAAAACTATCGAAAACCTCAAATGAAGCTCATAACACAACACCAAATGTTGACCTCAAGAAGATAAAAAAAGTTAGCTAGTAAGGGGCCCGAAAAGTGTCTTGCAAACATAAAATCGAAAGACACCAGATATTCTTTTATCATATGTCTTTCCCCATACTTCCAATTAGGAGGAAAGTATGGCCAAGTCAAATAGCAAGTCGCTAGATAGGTGAGTATCTTCTCATCTCCTACCTATCCCTTTCTGGCTTTATGATTATCTCCTCTTGGAATTATAGTGGAGCTGTGGGTAGATCCTTCCCTAGAATCCTTAAACATATTGTATCTAAATATAACATTGATGTTATGGGGTCTATTAGAAACTAGAATAAGTGGTCCTAGAGTTGACAAAGTTGTCCACCGGTTGGGTTTCAATAATTGGTTGAGTGTTAAGGCAACGGGTTTCGCTAGTGGGATTTGGTTGTTATGGAATGAATGGGAGTTGGATGTTGATTACCTTTGGTCTAATAATAAATTACTTCATTGTAGTATTAAATGTTGACACTAAGATGAGATGGTGTTTGTCACAATTGTTTATGGGGAACCAAGATATGAAAACAAAAGGCAATTGTGGCAAGCTTTAAAAGTACTCCAGGATGTTCTTCAGGGCCTTGGTTGAGCTTGTGCGACTTTATTGCCTACCTTAATACTTTGGATAAAAATGGTGGTGGTATCCCAAATATGCTCTCAATGAGTTAGTTTTGAAATTGCATTAATTCTTGCGATCTATCTGAAGTTCCTGTTGTTGGTGATATTTATATAGAGTCATAAAGATATAAAAGAGATATTGGACTAGGTCTTTTGCAATCAATTGTGGGAGTCTTCTCATTAGGATTTCAGGACAGTCCATCATCTTCATTTTAAGTTAGACCACAGAGTGATTTTTGTATCCAGAAATGGTCAACTTTCTCATTGCCAACCTCCCCGATTCATGTATCAAGCAACATGGTGTATGGAAGAGGGATTTGTCCACCTAGCTAAATTGGCTTAGCAAGGTAAAAAATGGATTGATGGCAAAGACTCCTTTACAAAAGAGTTTCTTATTGGAATATTGTGTAGTGGGAAACCTTTCCAAGAAAAAGAATGAGCTTCTTAGAAGGCTTGAAGGTATTGACAAATGCTTGCTCTCCAACTACTGGGGGCCTTTTGAGGCTGCAGGATAAGTTTGGAAGGAATATATTAAGGTAATAAACTAGGAAGAGCTAATGTGGTTTCAAAAGTCACGTTGCAACTGGTTACAACTTGGTGAAAAAAATACCTATATGACAGACAAAATGAGGAGATGAAGAAATCAAGTAGAAGCTCTTCAAAATGAAGCTGGAGATTGGGCTAATGACTAGGAAATTCTTTAACATATGGCGCTAGACTACTTCAAAAAGTTATTTTCTAATGATGATGTAGTTCAACCTATAATCTCATGGCCAAAAGATTTCTCCCTCTAAATTCTTTCAAATTAGGAGATTCAAAAAGAGGTGTCTTCCACAGAGATTAAGAATGTTGTTTTTGAAATGAGAACATTTAAAATACCGGGTCCTGATGGTTTGCAGCCACACTTCTTTCAATATCAATGGAAAGTGATCGGTTAAAAGGTATGCAATTATTCATGCGCACTTTTAGAGATCCTTTCACAATCAAAGACAGGAATTAGACTAACATCATCCTGATCCCGAAGTTTGAGCATCCATCATCTCTGAGGGATTTTAGACACATCCCCCTTTGCATTGTGTGTTATAAGATCCTCAACAAGGTATTGTCTAACAGGTTAAGAAATCACATGAATTTTTTAATTGATAAATCCTAATGTAGTTTCATCAAGGTTAGGCAGAGTTGTGATAACATCATCGTCGCACAAGAAATCATTCACTCCATGCGTTCAAAAAGAAATGGTAAAGGATATTTAGCTATTAAGATTGACATGGAAAAAGTTTTAGACCGTTTGGATTGGGATTTTATTCAATTTAATCTTCACTCTCTTGGATTCAACGACTATTTTGTAAACTTGATTATGCAGCGTGTCTTATCTATCTCAATGAGATTATGCTGGAATGGTTCGCCTTCTAACACTTTCGTTCTGGAAAGAAGTGTTAGACAGGGTGACCCTTTAAACCCTTATCTTTTTGTTATTTGTATAAATCATCTAAGTCAACTTATTCACCATAAGGTTGAAATTGGAAATCAGAAACCCTTCGTATCAGCAACAGAGGTCTAAATCTTTCTCATCTTTTCTTTGCCGATAATCTCCTCCTTTTATGTGAAGTTTCATATGCTCAGTTAGAATATATCCAAAGTACCATGAGATATTTTTGTCAAGTTTCTAGGCACAGAACTAGCCTCATAGCAAATCCAAACTCTTCATCTCTCAAAATGTCCACTTGAGTAAGGCTCTTCAGTTTAGCTAGCTACTAGGCATTAGGCTTACCTTTAACCTGGGAAAATACCTAGGGGTTCCTTTGCTTCATAAAAGGGTAACCAAGTTAACTTTCACTCCTATGGTATTAAGAGTGTAACAAAAACTCACAAATTGGAAAGGTAGGCATTTGAGTATGGCAGGGGATTTGTCTTAATCAAGTCTGTTCTCTCTACTCTCCCTTTTTATCAAATGTAATCTATCTTGATTCCGAAGGGTGTACTAAAGATGATTGATAAGATGAGCAGGGACTTCTTTTGGAACCAGGGAGATTAGGGGAACAAAATGCATCTAATTGGCTGGGATAAAATAAAAAGAAGAGAAGAATTTAAGTGGCCTTAGATTCAAAGATTTGCTATGGCAAAATGAGGCTTTCATTATGAAACCCTACTGGGCTTTGTTAATAAAGCGCGACTCCCTTTTAGTCTAGTGCATTAAAGCAAGTACAGATGTGGTGACGAAAAATTTTCAAGGGTTAAAGAGAAGAAACTAATCGGCAGTTTGGAGTGCAATTGTTACTATTTGGGATTCATTTCGTAAGGCGATTAGGAGTAAAATTAGAAATGACCATGATACTAATGCATGGTGGGAACTGCGGTCCAAACTTGAGCAGCCCTTTTTCTACTCTGTCGACAAGAACCATAATCTCTTAAATAATGATGCTTGGGTTGCAGATTTGTGAATAACTCTGGTGCTTGGGATATGGTTAAATAATGGAGTCTATTCCTACTGAACTGGATAGTGGATCGCATTTTGGAAATGCCTCCCCCTTCTACTTCTCAATTTGCTACTGATTATTTGATGTAGGTAGCTTCTTCTGATGATTTTTTTAGCATCAAAACTACTTACAATTTACTAGCGGAATGCAAAAACCATGATCCTGAACCACCTTAGAAGAATATATGGCGATGGCTAATTCCATAAAGAGAAAAATATTTCATATGGCAAGTGTTTCATGAGAACCTTTCAACAAATTCCCTTAGGGTGAGTTATGGGATAAGTGAGCCAAATGAGTGTCCTTTTACATACCACTGTGAGGAATCAATTCTTCAAATATTGAGAGATTGTGAGATCACAAGTTCCGTGTGGCTTTCTATAGTTAACCTTCTATATCATAATACTTTATTTAGTGGTAATTTGTAAGTATGGTTACAATGGAACAACCATCACAATGGAAGATCACCCTCCTTTCGCAGATGGCCCTGGTCAAAATGTTTGGGCTAGTATGTTGGATCATTTGGAAGAACAGATGCCGGCATGTCTTTAAGGGCAGAAGCAACAACTACATGTCTTTAATCCACCAATGTAAATACGTGCTTTTGGAAGACGTGGATGATGGAAAATTGCATCACCAATTATACAACCTTTCAAGTAGACTTCAGGAAAAATGGTGCCCGCCAACTGAAGGATATATAAAGATTGATGTTGATGGTTCGATTAAGTCACAGTGGAGAACAGCTATTGAGGGACTGATACGTGATCACAGAGGACGATGGATGTGAGTTTTTTTGCAAAACTTATACTACTACAAAAAATAGATATAACGTCGCTAATACACGTCCGTTTTATTACTTAGGGACGTGGAAAATGGAGGCGGTGACATTTATGTAATTATAAGGGATTTTTGATTTCTAAATTTTATTTTTCGGGCATTGTAGAAGCCTTTCCATGTCTACATTATGGAGGGGGATGTGAACAGTAGTGTTTTCACGT
>JBAGKO010000010.1:11461715-11480418 GCA_037177275.1 Acacia concinna
AATTGCCTTTGGTGCCCCAAAAAATAGTTCGTTGTTAAATTTGTACCTTAACCTTTTAAAAATATATTAAAATAATAAACAGTGAGACCCACACTTAACAGGGGCCTTGTCGTTTTTGCCCTAAAAAATTGAAGATCGCTATTTTTGCACCAAAAAATAGTTAGTTTTGTTATATGTCCTTAACAAAATAGTTCTTTACTAAATCTACACCTTAACCTAAAATTTAATGAGTAGACAAAATTAGAAATGATCATTGATTATCTTACAAAATATTTATATTTTAAGACCAATCTATCCTTCTATAAAAGCCCTACATTATAAACCAGAAGGAGTATGTGAATCAATTATAAACTGATTATCTTACAAAATATTTATATTCTGTAAATAATCATTGATTATCTTACAAAATATTTATATTTTAAGACCAAGTTATCCTTCTATAAAAGCCCTACATTATAAATCGGAAGGAGTATGTGAATCAATTATAAATGTCGTATATAAAATGGATTGAAGGGTCAACTCATAGCACATGAGTATAATATTCCCTTGATCCTAAACGCAAGACTAAATTGTTTTTTTTAAATATTAAAGAAATTAAATAAATTCTTTAATTATAGTATATATTGTGTATCATATAATTATATATTAATTTATAAGTTACACAAATTAATTTAAATAAAAATAATAAATATGAATACTCTAAAATAATTTAGGGAAAATTTCAGAAAAAGACCAGGGAAATAAACAAAAGACATATTAGAGCTATGAAATGCAAAAATCCCAAATCAGGCTTTTTTGTACTTTTTTTCCTGAAATCACAAAAATCCCACTGAATTTTAACAACACGAGACTCTTAATTCACAACAAGACTATCTCAATTAACAACATCATCGCAATAACTCACAGCGTAAATACGTAATACCTAAATGCTTTTGGTGTTGTTAATTGAGATAGTTTTATTGTGAATTAAGAGCCTCGTGTTGTTAAAATTTAGTGACATATTCGTAATTTCAAGGAAAAAAGTATAAAAAGGCTTAATTTGAAATTTTTAAATTTCGCAGCTCTGATCCATCATTTACGTATTTTTTTAGGATTTTCCCAATAATTTATTTAAAATTCAAAATCTATTTTAAAAAGTCAAGTGCGTCTTGTGCTCAAGAAAATGTGCCCACACAACTTCAAGACAAAAAGAAAAGGGTTAAGATGCAAGAATACCCACCAACTTATTTTAAAAGTGTATCCAATACTATAAACTCTTTCTGAATACAAAAATAATTATAAACTGTAAAAAAATAGTGCAAAAATCACTGGTAAAATTAACTGACAATAATTAACTCACTGTGAAAGTACCAAAATACTCCTAATAAAAGAGAAAAAACCCTGTCTGAACCTTAACTCATTGTTGTCCACGTGTTCCATCAAAAAAGCATTAAACCTTCAATTCAACAAATCGAAGTCATTGAAATTCATAATCTTGCTCAACCACAAATGAAAATGGAAAGCTGACACAAGAAAAAAAATCTCTCCCCCTCTGGCTGAAAGTTGCTGGAAACTTCTTGTCTCGAACTCTATACTGGCACGTTTTTTCAACATGCCTTTTGACAGATGGCTAAAACAAAACCTCAAGCCTGGTCGGCAGAGCCAATCTTGGGCCATAACATTCAGAATCCTCTGCTGGAAGTTATGGGCAGTAAGGAATAACATAATTTTCAATGACGAAGTAGCAAAAGGCTATTGCTTGGTAAATGATGTCATTTCCATTTCAACACACACCATGCAGGCTCAATAAATGCTTAGTTCGCTTCGGCTCTACTGAATGATTTTATTTGGAATGTCCTAATCTGTTGTATTTTCGTATCTCGTTTTTTCTCAAATCTAGGCTTGTAATCTTTAGTTAATAATAAATATCCATTTTCATTCCAAAAAAATAAAAAACAATAACAAATATCTACAAGTCATTGGTATTCACATTAAATTCAACCAGAATTAAATCAAAAACAAAATCCAGTGAGTTGATCTACACAAATATCTCAAGGTCATTGGAAAAACAGGAAAAAATGTATACAAAAAATAAAATAAAACCTTTAAAAAATACAAGAAGTCATTGAGAATGACGGCTATGTCATCCACCTCTCCTCCAAAACCACCACATCCTGGGTAAACTAAATTCAAAAAAGATTTTAATGTATTAGATATCAATTACTATGAGAAATTTACGATTGAGATGTGAAATGAACAATATGATGAATTTAGTTGGGATTCAGGCTGAAGAGTGTCAGGGAGAGGTTTCCGATGAACAGTGTGTTGTTGATGCTTGCTGGAACAGACTTTTGTGTACAGGGTATTCGAGGTTCAATGGCGGAGCTCCGTACGCGGCGAGTATTGACATGTCAATAGCACTGCTGAACAGGAACATATGCCTCTGCCGTCATTGTTGGAGTATGTCACCGCCACCATTGAATCTAAGGCTTTGTTTGGTTGGGGGGTTTTTGGAGGTTGGATTAGATGAGGTGAGGGTTGAAGAGTATAAAAATTTATTTGGTTGGGAATAGGGGAGGTTAGGGGAGGGGAGAAAATTTGTATTTTAGTAGCCCCCTTACCCTCTTCTTCCAACCCTCCCAATTTAGAAGTTTTGTGAGGTGAGAGAAAACTTTTGTTTTATCTTAACTAAACTACTCATATCAATTTTTTGTTATTCTATGGGTGCCCTTTGACTAAAATTCCTTTTCTTTTCCTCTGATTTTCAGCACTCTATCCTTTGCCACTGTCGCATACTTCTCCACCCATGCTGCCTCCGCCTTCTATCCCTCCTACGGTAGTGCTCCCCATGTAGCTTCCAAAGCATGCGAGAATTGCATCGCTGTCACCTAAATTCCTTTCTTCCTCCTTTGATTTTCTTCATCTCTCAATCGCTGTCACCTTCTTCCATTTTATATAGCGAGAATTGCAACAGCTATTACATTAATTATGTTCTTAAATTAATATTCAATATTAGTTTTAATAAAAAATTAAGAGAAAAAGGTATAATTGTCCACTTAAAATTAACTACCTCCCCCTACCCTCCTGAACCAAACAAGAAATAAAACCTAACCTCCCATCTTCTTGGACCAAACAAGCTTATAACCTCCCCTAACCTAACTTTAATGAACCTCGCCTAACTTAACTTAATTTGAACCAAACATAGCCTTAGGAGAAAAGGATGAAGTCGGAGGGTGAGTCTGGTAAGAAGTAAAAGAAATAAGTAACAAAGGAGGGTAGTGATGGGATTTAAAAAAATTAGACATTTTTATTTTTTAATATCGTGGGGCCCACAAAGAGTTATAATAGATGGTATGTGAATTTAACCCTAATGTGACTTTTGCCCTCTTTTTTAAAAGTTTATAGTTGCTTTTACATCCAAAAAGAGTTTATGGTGTTGGGTGTACTTTTAGAACAAGTTTGTGGGTATTTTTGCACCTTAACCCAAAAGAAAAAGAACACGCATTGCTAGGTGGAGGTCCATATTCATTTGAATTTGATTTGAGTGAAGTGATTGGAATAAGTGGTTGCTAAAAATGGATTTGTGGATGAAATAATGAACTCCCCACTCTTCTCTCATTAACTAGCAATATGATAAGGAGTTGGACATCATCTTATGGTCCGTTTGGATTAACTTTTGAAAATAATTTTTACGGATTCTAATGTAAGTATGTGAGAAGAGTTTTGTCTCAACTTGTGCAAACATAGGTTTTACTCTTCCACTGTGTTTTTATTAAGGGTTAGAGTGTAATTTTATTAATAAAGTTTTTTCTAAAAGCATTTGGCACAAAGAAGTTTTGGAATTGTCAAAAAATACCAAAAAACAATTTAAAGTTGTGCAAATTCACTAAAATGTTAAATTATACTAAAAGCCATTGATGTTTTATTCTCTTATAATTTAATGGCTGTTTGATTAAATTTAATGGTTTTGATGAATTTGCAGCATTTTAAATTATTTGTTGGTATATTTGTCTATTCTAAAACGTATATGGGTGTGTTTGGAATAACTGTGGAAAAAGTGACCTATTTACGATCAAACTTACGAATAAGTTAGATTGTATAATGTGATTATGTTTGTATTGACAGTAGCAGAAGTTCCTTATATAAAAGTAAACCTTGTTTGGTTAATATATTGAAAAGTAACTTATTGATAGGGAATGACTGAAAAAGACACAAATCATATCATATTTTGTGATTTATTATATTATACATTAGTCCATAAGTTAAACAAAATAGTTTAAAAAAACCATAAATTTTAATATTTTAAAGTAATACACTTATCTTTCTTAGAATGCTTCAAAAAAAAAAAGTCAATTGTATCTTATAATTAAGACTATATGTAGTATGTTACATGTAAATATATTGTGATATTTGTACTACCTCTCACCCTAATTATAAGACCTAATTGACTTTTTTGGAGAAGTAAATAAAGTAAAATAAGTTCTTTAATCATACCATATGTTGTGGTTTAGTATATTATATATCAATCTATAAGTCAAACAAAATATCTTAAAGAAAAAGATAAATTTTAATATTTTAACGTAAAGTAATTAGGTTTATTAGAATTCTATGAAAAAGTCATTGGGTCTTATAATTAAGACAGATAAGAGTAAGTTATAAGAGAAAAATAAAAAATAACATTTCAAGGGGAAAAAAGGTCAAAACGGACAATTTGGATTAAGCAACAATACATTGTTTATCCTTATAAGAGACTTCTTTAAAATAAATTTAATAAAAAGATTGTATCCCAAACACCCGGATTTTTTTTCCAATTTGGAATGTATGACAAGGGGAAAAACGGACATTTTGGGCCCTTATCAGTGTTTCAAACACACAAATGTGTTAAATACTCATCGAGAAAAAACTTTATTAATAAAATTGCACCATAACTCTATCATTAATCATAAACTTACAACTTAAGATTTATCAATTGTCTTTTTTGTGTTATTGTGATGTTAAGATCCAGTGTGGTGTTTATGTACTCTATTTTATCATGTTTTAGTGATAACCAACCTAAAAATTTCATCACATCATGAACTATGTGCCTGCTTGAATCAATGTTAGAGAAATATATTTATGTAAAGAGATATATATATTTATGTAAATTGAGATAAAACCCCTCTCATGTATTTTCTTTATCTAATGTAAATCATTTAAAAAAAAAAAGCCTCATCTTACATAAAAAAAAAATCTTCTCCTAAGTAAGTTTTTTTGGCTAAAGCAAGAGTAAGTATTTCCTCCATTTTTATTTATAAGACCTTTTTGGAGAATTTTAAAAAATTTTAGGAAAGTTAATTACATTATTTTAAGATATTAAAATTTTTTATTTTTTTAAAAAATAATTTTATTTGGTTTATAAACTATTATATAATATAATAAATCACAGCATATAATATTATTAACTAATATAATTAACTTTCTTAATTTTTTTTTAAACCTTACAAATGAAGCATAGGACGTATCAACAAGTGCTTTTCGGTGTAGTTTGTCTTTTTTGTCAGGGAATTCACGTTGAAATGTGAAATGTGCATTTATTATATACTACGTGTGTGTCCATATTGAAATTTGAATAAAAAACAAATGTCAACATCGTTTCACCCTCCTCCACCAACATTTTCATAGGGAATTTATGTTTTGAATTTTAAAAGTTGAATTAAGTACTAAATTCATCAAAACATAGTTTTACTATCAAAGAAGAATGGTCAAAACAAAATATTCTTATGTTTCATCTGATTTTAATAGGTGGTATATAATATGATAGCTTATAAGCTATATATCCTTTCATGTTAAATACCTTGGTTTAAAATTTTAATCAGAAGATTCTGCTTTAAAAATAAATATATTTTCTTTCCAGCCTGTGCCTTGCTCTATCTCAGGCCATGACTTCCTTGTCATGGATTCCAACTGGCCTATTGTAGGACACCCGGTCCTTTGTTATCATCGGCTTCAATATTTTATTTGAAAAACAAAATAAAATATAACTCTCTCTTTTTAAAAGAAAATTTGAGAGGATGATGAGATGACATATAATATTATAGTTTTGAAAATATAAGCTAATTTAATTATTTTCATTTATACACGCTGCTAAAAAAGCGTTAATTTCTAATCATGATATATTATATATTTAAATTATGTATAAATAAGAAAATAATTAAAATTCTAATAAATCTTTAAGTTGATGTCAACGTTAAAGCTTCCATTTAATTTATATCAACATTTTAATTTTGTTACGTTAGTATTTTCTACCAATAAAGTTAACGGCGTTAATTTAAAATGATTAAAAATATTTAAAAGACTAAAAGAAGATTTCGAATAAACTTAAAAGACTAAAAATATATTTTAACATTTCTTTTATAAATTAACGATTTAGTGCTTAAATTTTCACAAAATGAAACTCAATACACTTTTGGTTTTTTCCCCTTTAATCTTGAAGAGATCGGAATCGCATGTGAGTCTTGTGTGCAAATGACATAAACATCCAATGAACACATTCTAGAGTAAACCAAATAACATTAATTCAAATTTGTACTACTCATAACAATCGATTTAACCCTTATATATATGTGTGTGTGGGGCATGATTAATTAAAATGTTGTTTTAAAAAATTGGGTAATCTTTTTTTTTTTGGTGTCTTCTAGGTGACTAATTTGATTAATTATGGGCCAATTTGGATTAAGGATGCAAACCTTAGTTTGATGGGATTTAAGATTGAAAACTTTGGTTTGGCCTAAAATTATCAAACACTCTAGACAATTTTAAAACAATGGTTTCATAAAAAGTAAGGTTTGAAACCAAGGTTCTAAAAGTAAATTTTGCTTACTTTTCATATCACATTTTCAGACATTTTTTCTCTCTCATTTTTTTTTATTATTTATTTTTCGCCAATCATTCCTAAAACTGAGACTATTTTTTCTCTCATTTATATATTCACTGCAAACAGTAGTGCATAAATATTGGACGCATTCTCCAGTGAATGAAAGCTAAATTCATGAGCTTCATTATCTTATTTATATATTTGTGCCAGTGGAACGTGTATGTTTATATATCCAACACTAATAAATAATTACAGACATTGGAATTTGTGTGATTTTGGACCGCTTTTATTTTGACAATATTTCCCATGTACACACTTGTTTCCTTTGATACATTGTTTTTTTTTTTTTGCGGTGAATTTATTAATGAAAAAAATAGTCTCGGTTTTACGAATGATTTGAGCAAAATAAATAAATAATAATAAAAATACTCTATTATCTACCATTGGTTAATTGTAATTGTTGTCTTACCATCAAACAATTAAATTCTGGCCCTTCATCATATGCTAATGTATTTGTTACATGATACATTTTCGCAAATTTCAATGATGTATTAAAATTCTGGCGACTTTGAAGCTTTCATTCTTGCGTCCACATTTAACTATCGGTAAAAAAGTACATATTTATGTGAAAAATCTATTACACTGACCATTTTTTTAATGTATATTACCCTTTTTTTCATCTTATAATATGTACAAATTTCGTAATTTTCATATCGTAATCTAATTAATTTAAATTATGGTATTTATTATTAATTTTTAATGTTAAAATAATTAATATCACATCATAACCCTTACATGTAATTATTACAAAAGCTAATGTCCTTTCTGGTCATTTTACATTAAAAAAGCTATTATGATAACATTTACCTAAACACTCCTATTTTATTTAAATCTAGATTTTCACCAAAGCTGTTTTAAAAAATCTATTCTAAAAAAACTGTAAAAGTCAATCCAAATGTACTAAGCTTTTGCGATAATTCTGCATTTTCTCATAAACATCCTTAACGAAATGATTTGTGTTTATTTTTGGGAAAATGACACTTAAATACCACTTAAATTTTCAAAACCCAAAAAGGTCTATTAGCATTTCTAAAAGACACCAAGGTACCATAGACCAAATTGGGTTTTTTTTTTTGGTTTCTGAAGGGAAAAGTGCTACGGACACTAACGAATTTCATTACTCTTATGGGTAATCTCATTACTCTTATAACGAAAAATCCCCTATCTCCTCTGTTTTCCAAATTTGCTAAGGTGAAAAGTGCTTCAGAAACTGACGAATTCCATTACTCTTATGGGTATCTCATTACTCTTATAGCGAAAATCCCCTCTTTCCTTTGTCATAGGAATATTTCTCTCTCCTCTGTTACTATGTGTCAGTGTCAATATTAGTGTCATTGTCAGATGAATAGTGATAGAAGGAGAGAGAAAAACAGATATCAGAAAATTGTAACGAATTCTATCACTCTTATGGGTAATCTCATTACTCTTATAGTGAAAATCCTATTATGGTTCACATTCAAAATTTGAAAACCCAGATTCCTCCACTGGGTTTTTGATATTCTAACAGACCATTTGGGGTTTTGTAAATTTAAGTGGTATTTAAATGAGATTTTTCCTTTAGTTTTTCCCTAAAGTACTTAGCTATGTTTGGTTCAATTGATGTTAGGTTAGGTAAGGTTTATTTAAGTTAGGTTAGGGGATGTTATAAATTTGTTTGGTTCAAAAAGATGTGATGGTAGTTTTAGTTTCTTGTTTGGTTCAGGAGGTTAGGTGAGGGGAATTAATTTTAATTAGACAAGTATGCCCTTTTGTCTTAATCTATTTATGTTTCTTTTCTTTTTTTTTTCCTTTAACAATTTTTTATTTAAACTAATATTTAATATTAATGTATGAGCCAAAATTATAAACTTTGATAGGATTTTTGTTTGGTTATGAAAATTGTTATGATTTTTCTTATCTCTTAATTTTAATTTTATAAATGGTGTATCTTCAAATTTAATAAAAAAAATTTAAGCAAATAGATACAGCCGATTTAAAAAGTCCATTACCTTTCTAAAAAAAAGTATTTTGTAGATCGGATTTATAAATAAGAACATGAGGTCTAAAAAGTCTATGACATTTCTAAAAAAAGTACTTTTTATATCAAATTTAGAAATGAGGTATTAAAAGTGATACTTTTTAAACCTGAATTGTGGAACATGAGGTCTAAAATAGACTTTTTATACCTAACATTCTTCATCTCAAGTCTAAAAATATATTTTTTAGACATAATCTTCCCATAACTGGTCTAAAAAGTGACAATTTTTTTAAAAAATAAATAGGGTTTTTTTTGGATTGGAGGGATTTTAAAATCACCCCCAATAAAAAAAATAAAATTGCCCCTTGCTTTACTATCACATAATAATAGAAATGTTGTGCGACTAAAAAGTTATATAAGAAAAACATCAAACTATCGTGGGACTGAAAAGTCATATAAGAAAAATAACTATCTTGACCTCTAGGGTTTAAAATGACTAATATTTTAAACTAGATCTTTTAAAAATTTGGTCTAAATATATAATATTTAAGACTGGTTAAACTAAATATTAAGTTTAAAAAGGAACAAAATTTTTAACTTTGGAGCAAGTGTTTGTCGTGAGTGAATTGTGGAGAAGGGTTTTTGTATCAAGAGCAACTTTGGAATATTAAAATATTGATATGGACAATTTAATTATAATAATCCCAAAATTTTTTCTTTTATCACAAAAACTCCAATTTTAGAAGAGTGGATTCTCTTAAAATCCACTCCCTCCTCTTCTCTCCTCCTCCTTTCATGTTTGGGGGAGTGAATTTTTTAAATAAAAAACAAATAAATGTTAAGATTGTACCAAAATTCACTCCTCATATGAGAGGAGGAGGAGATAAGAGGAGGGAGGGATTTTGAGAGAACCCTCTCCCCAATTTTAAAGGTTTAGAAGAATAGGGGAGGTGCCCACATAAAGATAAAAATAATTTACCTAATCTCACCTCCCTAAATTCAACCAAACAAACAATTTTAACTTTTAAATTCAATCTACCCCAGTTAAACCCTAAACCAAATAAAGCTTTAGAAAAACCCTTATAACTGTCTCTTGCTTCATCTCGGCCGCCCTGCCCTTCGCCTCTCTCCCAAGTCGCTCTTCCACCAGTTGCTGCCGCCACTCGCCCCTCCAGCCCTCGACGCCTTCATTCGGTTAAGTGAAAAACCCTACTCCAACCCGACCTTAGACGTGAGATCATGGTGGAAATTAAAACGGCCAAGACTCGCAAGGGTAAACGGGAGCTTGAGAAACGTGCTCCCAAACTCGTAAGTACACTGGTTAATTTTTCATCCATGCACTACAAATTTTAGCTGTTCTCTTTTGCTCAAGTCATGCTTTTAATTATAACGAATTTTGTTAGTGTGTGTTATTACTGATTGTGCTTTTCAGGTCGAATCGGGGAAGAAGACACTTATATTGCACGGGACGAAGACGAGTGGCGTTTTAAATGCCGTGCTTTCAGAGATCTTTCACCTTAAGAAGGAAAGTGCTATAAAGTATAGCCGTAAGAACGACAACATCAAGCCATTCGAAAGCGGTGGCGAGACTTCTTTGGAATTCTTTTCTCTTAAGACGAACTGTAGCATTTTCGTGGTGTGCATATAACCCTCTTCTTCTTACCTCTGTGCTCATTTTCCATTGTTCATTTATCCTTTTATTGTTGTATTCTTATTTCTGTGTACAAAATAATACTATTTGAGCTAGGTAGGAGCACGTTCTGAGTTCTGACTGTTCCATATTTTGTGGTTTTCTGTTTATTAATAAACGAAACTATCTTTTGGCAAGGGAAAGGAAAGAGAACTGACATTGAACTGTCGTCTTTTTATAGTACTTCTTTGTTTCCTCGCAATGTTTGATTCTACCGCGTTACTCTGCAAACTTGTTTTTCCCCAAGTAAAATTTCTTTCTTTTGGTGTAGTTTCTTAACGGTTGATTGTAATTTGTAGTATGGATCTCACTCGAAGAAGCGGCCCAATAACCTCATAATAGGGAGAACTTACGATCACCATATCTATGATCTAGTAGAAGTTGGGGTTGAAAATTTTAAATCCATGGAATCATTTTCTTATGATAAGAAGCTAGCACCCAAAGAAGGGTCAAAGCCTTTCATTACTTTCATTGGAGAAGGATTTGAGAATGTAGAAGAACTCAAACATTTGAAGGAAGTCTTACTTGATCTTTTTCGGGGAGAGGTTTGCCCCTGCTTTACTTACCTTACAGTTATACCTTTTCCTCATGGATTGATATTAAATAAATGTTGATCCTGACGTTTCTAGGCTGTGGAGAATATAAATCTTGCTGGTTTGGACCGTGCATATGTATTTACTGCCCTGTCTTCAAATAGGGTATTTCTTACACACTGTGCATTGAGGCTGAAAAAATCAGGCACCGTTGTGCCAAGAATGGAATTAGTAGAAGTTGGCCCTTCCATGGATTTTGTTGTTCGCCGGGATCGTCCTCCAAATGAAAGCATAAGGAAGGAAGCTATGAAAACTACAAGGGAGAAAGCAAAGAAAAAGGTGGGCTAGATAATCTGATGTACTTTTATTTTAATTAATTAGCAATTTGGAGTTTTGCTTACAATTGTATGTGCATATTCTGTTGCTTATAGGAGAAAAATGTCAAGAAGGACGCAATAGAGGGCAAGGTTGGAAATATATACATTCCTGATCAGAAGGTAAGAATAATTGTCTGCTTATGTTATGGTCATACATTGACGCCTCCTTTTATTAAATATTACATGTCTTGCATGTTTACCAAAAAAAAAAAAAAACAGAAGATTACATATTTTGCGGATGTTGTGTAATTTATTTTTTTGGGCGGGGGATTCAAGTTTTTTACTTTTATTTTCTTCTCACCGTTTGAAATTGACAAGTAGTATTTGGTGGGGGCAAGGAACTCCACTTTTTGTCCTCCTTCAGAAGCTGAATTTATATATACATATATATATCACTGGTCTACTTGAAGAAAAAGGATAATTCATTCTCTCAATTTACTGTTTGGTGGGGGATTCAATTTGCTATTGTATGTTTATAGATTGGAGAAATGGCTTTACCAAATAAAGCAAAAGGAGTGAAGAGGGAACGCCGAGAATCCAAGTTGAAAAATGTTAGCGGTGAACATGAGCATGCGTCAAAAAGGAAGAAGGAAGATCTTTAAATCTTATCCTACCCTAATGGAGGTGCTGTTGGTTGCATTTTCTTTTTTCTGGCATTGTGGGTTATCCTATACTGTGTCAACAGTTTTGCTGTAGTCTTCCAAATGATTGACTTGAATCAGTTTCTGAACAATATAAGCAAGCGGAGGTAGTATGAATCTGTTGAGCATTCAACAGTCTCATTGGAGGAGACTTCATTGGTGAACTACCGAGAAATCGAAATTTGGCAAAAATTTTCGCCTTTTCTGACTATGGGTTTCTCAATTCGTCTGTAAAGTCGCCAACTTTTTCCCCTTCAATTCCACTGGTTTTGTACATCTGATTGCATCTCTAAGAACGTGCTCGTTACAAGAACATTTCTTGGTGTATGACACCTATGTTTCAATTTTCAAGTCGCTCGATCTAATTTTCTCGTGCCACATTCTTTCTCAAATTTGGGCACGGCGTCTGTTTTGTTTGTCTTTTTGAACACTTGGTTTTTCCTCCAAGGAATCATCGTAAACACATAAAATAAATTACGGGTTAAGGGGCTTAAATGTCTATTCATGCTCTTCCAGAAGTGATAGATTGGGTGAATGATTCCTGGCTTGACAAATCAATCTGAACCGAAGGAGAAGGACGAGGAGGTACATGAAAACTAAATCTACACCAGTAACAAGAATTCCTATGAAACCTCCAAAATCATGTGGGAAACAGAATCAAAACCATCAAATTCATAAAGAAGAAATCTGAATCCTATTTCTTTTCTGCAAACATATATGGTCTTTAAAAAATAGAAGGGTTTAGGAGTAAAAATGCATATGATCTTTTTCTTAAGGAGCATGTGAATAATTTTTAGAGGTTAAATTGCTCATGTTCATTAAAAAGTATAGCTAAAATATCTTAGATGTCTATTTTATGGACATTGACCGATGTTTTTAGAAATTTGATTAAAATTGCTGACGTGGAAGTTGAGTTGGCAGGTTTTTCAATGGATAAAACAAGATGTAGGATAACATTGACTCTGACTTGATAAATTGGAAAAACACAAAACTTGATTGAGGTTTAACTTTGATAGAATCTAGGGACCACGAATGAATCATGAACCAAAGTTAATAACGAGCAATGATGAATGCGGGCAACAGGTTAATAGCAACAATAGAAAATTGCAGCAGGATGTAGGGAAAATCAAGACAAAATTGTGAGTGGTTAATTGAGCAAGGAAGGGTGAATCGCAAGCAACAGCAAATCGCAAGAAGCTACTAAATCGAAAAGGGTAGAGAATCTTCTGAATTTTGGTACTCAAACTTCCCTTCTTCCTTCCATTACAGAAGCTACTGAATCGAAAAGCAGTAAGAAGCCATCCTTCTTACCTGGTTGTACTTCAGACAACCATAAAACCCTTGACTTGGGTTTCCTTGTGCCCATGTTGTCCATCTGGAAGCCACGAATCTATGATAGCAATACCTTTGCGGTCCTTTGTAATCGTCCTCGTGACTTGGTTCCCTAATTAAAACCACGCTTCTTCTGCTTCTTCTAGATGTCGAACAAGATGAGGAAAACATATCCTTCCTCTAATTGTATCTCTCCTCTACTATTCCTCAAGTATTGTATCTGGGTTTCGAATTTAATGAAGGTCATAGAGAAGAAGTACACGACAACAATAACTCTCATCACCCTCACCATTAATCATCCTCACTTGACCTGAGACCTACCACGTTGAACTTTAACTCAACAATTGAAGACATGTTGGTGAAGAAGCTAACAGACGTTACCTCCCTTAAACGGTTGAGGCATTTTTGCTATGCTTTTAAATAAACATGGGCATTTTAGCCTTTAAAAATTGTTTATGGTGTTGGATGCTCCTTAAAAAAAATATCATAAACATTTTTGCTTCTTCATCCAAAATATAAAAAAGAAAAGGAACAAAAAATACGTCAACCCAATAAAAAATATCAAGGGGATCTTTAAAGAGGATAAGCATAAGAGACGAAGAACATCCACATCTAATGTTGTCTATCAAGTCATGGACAACCATTTTTCCCAAAGTCCAAATCTTTCACTATATGATTTTTTTTTTTAAAAAAAAAACATTCTTGCCTCTTGTTTCTTCCTCGATTTGTCCATCAATCTCATGAATAGAATAAACATGCATGCAACAAGCAAGGAAGAAAATAACAAGAAATATACAAGGTCTCATTAGAATGACATACCATTTCAGGATTTCCCTTCTTTTGGTATCGGAGAAGGCAGTGCAAAAAAACAAGTCAATCAGAACTCAAAAGAAGAGGTTTTCCAATACTTGAATTTCATACCTGCACAGGTTAGCTTAAATCATCCATTAAGGGCAAAAACAATTTATACTAGTAATAAAAATAAATGAATAAATGAATAAATAAATATGGAAGTTAAGAATTAGAACGAGTGAATCGGACACTATTTGAAATCAAATAGTTCAATTATAATAAATCTAGAAACTAAAGAATATCAAAGATCCAAGGGCAACAAATGCATAAGAAAATCCCTATGGATCGACATTCTTAGACCTATCATCTTTTGGGCGATCAGCGTGAACTTCTGTTTCATTTGGAGGGAACTCGTCAGTTGGCCACTTATCTGTTTCTTGCATATAGCTTATATCCCAGAGGTCTGACAAGGCACCTGTGACTCCAAACTCTGGCACTTCATAATTGATTGGAATTGGACTGTCCCACAGCTCACTCACAGAGCTAGAAGTAGCACCGCTAACATAAAAGCCCGGGTTCCATACATCTTGTTTAATGACGCTTTCAGTTTCAGGCGGGTAAAACATTGAAAAGCTTTTCTCCCTGGTCAGATTCTCTGGGGTAACTTCTTGATCTGGCCTCATAACGTTTTTTCCTTTCCAAAGAGGATCTTCAAGCCGTGAGCTTGACGATCCTTCTCCTATGATCTCTGTAGTTGTCATCAATTCACTAGTTGCAGCCAATTCATCTGATACAACAACATCAGCTTGCACATACGGATTTTCTGCTACTGAACCAAGTTCTCTTGCCCAACCCTGTGATCGATACTCAGAAGACTGTACAGTAGAAATTGGATTTGGTACTGGTGTCTCTGAAGGGTGGGTAAAGTCTCTCCAATCAGGTTGGTATTTTACAATCTGCCCTTCATTCAAGGAATCTGATGGTTTTGTTTCGTGCGGGTTCTGCTTGACAAACTTCCTTCTCACTCTTGGAGAACCTATACCTTCCGGTTCCTTCTGTTGCCTCAGGCGGGCTAAAAATGCTGGATTTTGAAATAACCTGGCCAAGAAAGAAACCATTTGTTTCTGTCTCTGCTCTGCAGACGCAAGCCTCTGGTTCGCTTGTCCCGCCTGATGAACAGTCCTTCTCTGTTGTTGCTGCAAATCAACCAAATCTTGGACTAATATACTTCTCTCCTTTCTCAGTCTTTCTATCTCGACCTCAACTCCAGACTTTCCCGCTTCAGTGGATGGCCCAACATTACTAGCATGCTGGGATTGCAGTGATCTGCGCCTTTGTATGTTCTTCAATAGATGTTTCTTCCCTTGCTTGAAACCTTCACTCGCAAACTCCCACTTATCAGGGTCAATCTTGCGGAACCCCTGGATAAAAATGACAAAGAGACTTGAAAAATGAATAGAGTAGAAGCAGAAGTGCTTTCAAGGCAAGGAAGCGAGAGGAAAAGGAAACAAGTAATAAGCAAAGTATAAGATAGGAAACTGTTTGGTCACCAAACTATAGGCCACCAAGAGAAGATGGTGCTTGTATTTGAGTATGCAATCTGTTAGCAATAACTAGCTTACACATACAGAAGCAAATTATCAAGATGAAAGCATTCAGCAATAATCAAATTGTAACAGAATTACAATTTCCCCACCGAAACCTGGGATACAAATTGCTGAAGATAACATCCTCACAACAGAAGTAACTCAGCAGGACAAATATTTCTTCAGTCGCCAATCTCTCAATCCTAGCTACAATGGAATCAATAACACATCCGACCATTCTAAGGCCAAATTGATAGAGAAAGATCATTCAAAACGGTTTCTAAGCAAAAAAGGAGAACAAGGATACACAAGCAAAATGTCCCCAAATTGTGACATTCCAGTTGATACAATATACTCTTCATATATACATGGTTGATTCAATTACCAATCCTGGTTACAGAAAAAAAAAATCAAACATAGGGAAGAACTATTACAACAAATACAAGGAAAGGGAAAAAAAAAATACAACACAAATAAATTAAAAAACGGCAAACATTATTTACATACAGATCACAGCAGCCTTTCCAGGCTGTGTTAAAGCAATACCCACATAAGTATTTAGCTGGCGGACAAAACTGGAGAAATTGTTATGCTTGAAATTCCTTGGCAAGACAATTCTTGCAAATTCCACAGGGTCCCATACCACGAAACTAGCACCGGCGGAGCCCCATGATATGATCGGATCCAGATACGGATCATCCACCAGATCATACGTTTTCCATAGAAATGGCGGAATCGGATTCTCCTGTAAACATTCAAGCGGGTGTGGCAAATCAACGTCCTCAAACTCACCGCTTGTTTCTATCAATCCGGCCTCCTCCTTATTAGCTATAGGTACCGAAGGAACTCTTTCATCATTACCAGGCGCAGCAGGACGCGGCGAGGCCAGAGACATCGAGCTCATGGTCGAGAATTCTCTGAACTCCATGAAAGGAGAATCATACAAAGACGTGGGAGGATAACCAGGGAGGCCAATGTCCCCCATTGACAGACTAGCTGAGGCATCTCCGAATGCTCCAGAACTCAACTCCATGGAAGAGAACCCATACGTTTCCTCCTCCGAAGCTTTATCCTTCAACCTCTTCGGAGAACTTGGCTGACCTTCGTTGTTCGGGTTCATGTTAATCGCAGGTACCAAACAGAGTACTGGTTCTCCAGACGCAAAGAAAGGTAAACGAATGAGCAGGGCTTGGCACCGGAAACGATTTGCCCGGGCTTTTATAAGTTTGGGAAGGCAACAGTAATAAAAGCAAGTGTCACCGACAAGGTTTTCGAGAAAAATCTTAAAAGGGTGGTAGAAAGGCGGTGGAGGGTCTTCGTCGACCCTTCTTGTAGCTGTTGTTGGAGTAGAGTAAGAGTCCATTGGAGATTGGGTTCGAGGGTGGGGTTGGCCTGGGTTCCATCTAAGACACTGTGAAAGCGCCGACCTTTGAGGTAGTTTCCTGGCAGTTACGTTCGTTTTCTTGGTTTCTCAGTTGTGGGACTGGGGAGTGGTTTTTTTTTTTTCCTGTGATTTTCCCGATTTTTTTCTCTCTCGGTTTTCTTGGTTGAGGATGAAGGTTTTGGCACAGTTACATTAAACAGGAGTGCTTTGTGGCTGCTGTGAACGGGACACTATGGCCCACAGATATGGCAGATATTTTTGTCTAGTGTCCTGGCCTGGGTCAGATATTATGAGAGTTGGTATTCATCCCTTGGAGGCGAAGCTAAGTCTCCTGACCAATTATAAAGCACCAAAACTTTGTTTTGAATTTTTTTTGGGTTTTGGATTGCAATTTGTGGGACTTTGGATTTCTCATGGCCCGCTGTCGCAGTCCCAAGATTTCTAAGGTAAAAAAAATCGGACCGGCTAAAGAACCAGTTACGGTATGAGTTCAGGGTTTAAAGGATTTAACCGGGTTGAACCGGGCATTAAACCGGGCATATTAAAATATTATAATTTAGATGTTATTACTAAATACCCAAGCAACAGGCTGATAAATCACCATTTTTGTGTGAATTATTAGGTTTAAATAATGTAAGACACTTTAAAAAAAATGCTTTATTTCTGTGAATTCTCACTCAGTTTCATAAATAAATGGGAAGTAATTTTTTTTTGTTTTTTTCTTTTTTTTTAAAAAACTGGACCGGCCGGTTTTCCCAGTCAGACCAGCCGGTGTGACCGGTTCGACCGGGTCAACGACCGGTCCAACCGGTCAACGGTTATTTTTGGAACCGGACCGGACCATGGGCCGGTTCCCGGCCGGTCCGGTCCAGTTTTTGCTTCCATGAAGATTTCACATCCCTGCTTGCTCAGCTACTGGCATCAAATATTAAGAGAATTTTATTTAAATGTTATTTAAAATTTAAAATTTAAAATTTTAGATCAGTTCTGTTATTTATAAAAGTAATAGAATTACTTAAACTTATAATAAAATTGACAACTCAATTTTATAAAAAATCATTAATGTGAGATTTTAAAATTAAAAAGGTATTTAAATAGAATTCTCCATAAAATATTCGGTGACTCCCATAAAAATGGAAATAATACTCTATGATGTAAGACATATTTGAGGAATTATTTTAATTTTTAATAGTTTTTTTAATTTATCCCTATCAATATTTTTTTCAATAATAGTTAAAAAGAAGAGGGAGTGAAGAAATTAGAGAAGATGATTAAAATATTGAAAAATTAGGATGAGGGACCTAGAGTAAAATATATTTATGAAAAATGACTATAAAAAGTGTAATTACTTAGAAGGGTTAAATACAAAAATATAAAATTAGTAATACTAAAATGCCCTTACAAATATTCTACAATATCTCTCACATTCTTATTTTAGAAGGTCTTCCACCCTTAACCTTGGTCAGGGGTTCGATCCCTGGCCTTGGGTATGGAGCAACGTTAAATCTCCTGGCCAGCT
>JBAGKO010000010.1:11480568-11492929 GCA_037177275.1 Acacia concinna
TGATGATATAGGTAGGGTTTATTTATGGGCAATATGGTAAATTAAAAAGTTATAATGGTTATATGGTCTTTTTCTCTTGATTACAGGATCCCTGCATCCTTATTAATGAGTATTAGTTATGTAATCGTGATTACATTAAATAATATAATTAGGATTACATATGTAATCCTCTTTACATTACAACAAGTACAACCAAACGCCATAATCAGCCTGATTACATAGGATTACTCCTATCCCATGTAATTGAACCAAACGGGCTATTATAGTACCTCCAGTCATAATTATAAAATATAGATGACTTTTTTTTGGAGAGGTTAAAGAAGCAAAATAAGTTATTTAATCATATTATATGTTGTGTTTTATTATATTATACTTCATCCAGTCTTTAATTATAAGGTCTAGTTAATTTTTTTTAGAGAGTCTTAAAAAAGGTAATTATATTACTTTAAGACGTTAAAATTTATTGTTTTTCTTCAAATTATATTGTTTGACTTATGAACTAATTTATAATATAATAAAACACAACATATGATATGATTAAATAATGTAATTAGTAAAGCGATTCTTAAAAAAAATCAACTGGATCTTATAATTAGGATCGGGGGAGTATATTAGTTCATAAGTTAACCATAATATTTTAAAGAAAAACAATAAATTTTAATATTTTAAAGTAATTAATTAGCTTTCTTAAGATTCTTTAAAAAATTTAATTTTTTTTGGCAATCAGAATCATTTTTTTATTCCTTTAAAAAAGTTAATTAGATCTTATAATTAAGACTAAATGAATTAAGTTATAATAGAAAAATAAAAATAAAATTTCAAACAATAATAATAAAAAGCAATCGGTGTCATAACCTCATAATTTGTGCTTATGAAAATAAGTAAATTTAGAGAAAATTTCAGAAAAAGACATTCGAAATATGTAAAAGTCAAATCAAAATAACAAAATCAAAAATCCCAAATCAGTCCATTTGTACCTTCTTTTCCTGTAATTACGAAATTACCATTGGATTTTTAACAACACGAGTATTTTAATTCACAACAAAAGTACTCAATTAACAACACCAAAAGCATTTGGTACTACGTATTTTCACTGTGAATTGTTTGTGCTGGTGTTGTTAATTGAGATACACTTGTTGTGAATTAAAATGCTCGTGTTGTTAAAAATTCAGTGGCACTTTCGTAATTATAGAAAAAAAAAGTATAAATGGAATAATTTAGGATTTTCAATTTCGTTATTCTGATTTGTTTTTTCCTTATTTTGAATGTCTTTTTCTAAAATTTTCCCTAACTTTTACTTGGTAATTTTTTTTAATATACAAAAATTTTAGGAAAAGGGTTGAGATCCCCTATGATCCAAGGACAAGGCACCTAAGTCATGATCCATAGGTTTGAGCTTAATTTCAAGGTTAAGAGTACACACACCTCCATCAAAGCCTGACATAGTGGGGCATTGCCCCTCCCTACTACCACTTCACTTAGTTGTGGGAATGCCTCCCTAAAAGCCACAACTAGAACTACAATAAAGTGACACTCCCCGAAGATTAAAAACGCTCTAAATATTCACATGTTTCACCCCTTTGGTGATAGGTTTTACTTGTAAGTTCAATTAGGCAAAACGTTGTTCCATACGTTCACTCTATCCCAAACAAACGTTTTGGGCTTCAAACTGAATAGTACACCAAACACTGCCATCATCAAAAGTGCAATCATCACACGCAGAAGGAAGCCTGGGTTGTGTTCTTTGAATAGGCTTTCCAAATTTACCCTTGGCAAATGACTCTACAATTTGAAGAAAACCAAACAAGGATTGAGGCAAATTTGGTATTGCAAAAGGACTTTTAGGGTCCTAAAAGTTGGAATCAAATATGTTAAATCAAAAGGCTTGTCCTGTTTGGTACTAGGGATCTAGGGGTGGGGAGTCGAGAGAAAATTTGTGTGAGATAGATTTAAAAAAATTTAAGTGTGATTAAAATATTTTAATTAATTTTTCTTACAGTTATATCTTACATCCTCTTTTCATTAAAAATTTACAACCCTAATTGTCCAATTTTTTTAAATTCAACTTGATAAAATTTTCCTTCCCCTCTCCTTCCCTCCAAATCTCATACCAAACAGCCCCCAAGTCAAAAGGTTTGGCAGGAAAAGAAATATTACTATTTCTTTGGATGCTAGTTCATTCCCATGGCAAGGGCGTCACAATCATCGTGGACTCGTTTCGTTGACTGTCACCTTCAACCGCGATGAGAACCAATGCCCAACAAATTGTTCAAAAATGTAAGCAACATTGCTTACCATTATGAACTGAATCTATTATCTAATTACAAAGGAGAATTACATACAAATCAAGGACAAAAGAATTATACAACATTTCTTCATGAAAAATTAGTGTCACCTAATCAAACAATGCTTTGTTGGAATAAAGATAGAGGACCGCTTTCCGCTACATATGAGATATCTTGATTTCATTTTAGACACAAATGTACAATTGACTCTGCAACAAAGTAAACAATAACGATCATTAGTTTGTCTAATTCTTCTTCCTCTCCCGATTTCTATCTATAGAAAAAGCATGCTCTGGTCAAAAGAACCAAGACATACAAAAACAAAAAAACTCGAAAGGCAATGCCAATACCATCAGGAATAAAGAAATTTAGCAGCCCCGAACAAGAAAAAGAGAAAAAAATCAAAGAAAAAATCGATAGGAGATGTAGCTAGATTTGAATATAGCTTCAAAAAAGTTTGATACATACTCCCCCATACCAATAAGAAGACCCTACCCAAAAGAAGTGAAGAACTATGAGCCCATTTGGTTCAACCCCATTACATATCTACAATGGTAATCATGATTACATCGCCAAGAGAAAAGTGTTTGGTTACTCTTTAACATGGTGATAGAGGTTTCCATAGTAATAATGATTACCAAAATATTGTTAATCCTTATTCATACCTTCCCCTATACACCCTTATTATCATCTTATTGCATAGTTCAAAAAGCCCAATTTATCTTTTAATTTTATTTGTCTTTATTTCACTTATTTTATGTCACCTGCAATACCACATTGCAACCACTACCGCCTCTTCCACCATAGCCACCACCATCCTACCACTACTTCCTCCTCCCCCTCCACAACTATCGCCGCCACCAGCCCACCACTACCTCCTCCTCCACCACCATTGCCATGGTTGCCACCACTCCCTCCTCCTCTAACACCGCAATCGCCGCCATTACTTCCTCCTCATCCACCTCCATCGTCTCCACCCTTGCCACAGCTACCTTCATTATTGCCATCATTGCCACTACCTCCTTATCCATTGCCTTCTTCACCACCCTGCCCCCACAACCTCCTCCTCCACCCCGTAGCCACCAACTTCACCGTTGCCGCTTTTCGCCTCACCACTACCTCTTCCTCCGCCATTATCGCCGCTGCCACTCCTCCTCCTCCATCATCATAGCTACCACCCTCGTCATTAACTACCTTCCTCACACCACAACCTTCTCCACACACTCCTTGCATTGCCGTTACCTCTATTGTTGCCACTACCACTACCTCCTCCTCCACCATCGCCGTCGACACCCCATGCTACTACCACCTTCCTCCTCCTTCACCATTATCACGATCACTGCCACCGTACATTGATTTTTAACTATTTTTTCTATAATTACTATATTAAAGGTAAAAAAGACTTTGTGATGTATCAATTTTAAATAATTATTAAAAAAATAACTCATTGCACCTTACTTAAAAATCTAACAAAAAACTTGCCATGTAACCAACATTGCATCGCATTACTATTGTATCGCATTGCAGTGTACTGCAAGGTGTAATGGGTTTGAACCAAATGAGTTCTATGTCTAAGCCAGATCTAGTGCTATACAAGGCCAATACAGATTTTGGTACGCACCTGGAACTCCTAAAAAGTAAAACAGCATAGTCCTGTTAGACATCAAATCTAAACAAGGTCTGAAGTATGTGCATGAATGTCAACCCCAGATTCCAGCCACTCAGGAAAGTAACGGCGGACGACCAGGTTGAGGTGTAGGGGGTTTGATCAATGATCTCAAAGAATCCATGATGCTTTCAAACGAAGGACGTTTCCAAGGCTCACTGCAGAGTAAATCACAAGTATCAATAATACCCATAAAGGTATGTTAAAGCAGAATATCAGTAGATGTATATGAACTCACTTGGCCCAGCAAGCCTCAATTATTGCAAATACTTGAGGATTCAAATCTCGTGGGATCTCAGGCCTTTTGCCCTTGAAACCAACAGCTGCCACAACCTACAAGACAATATATCCTAATGAAGATTTAAATACCACAAATTCCTCTGAATCTAGCACATTAAAATACTTGACCTGGAAATGAAAATATGCATGCAAGTCAAGTCAACATCCATATATGCGAATGATCAAGCATCATACAAGAAGAGATGTTAAAAACATAATCAAGTGCACCGCAAAGGCATCTTGAATAGGGCTGTTTCTGTCCTTGGTTGCCCTAACACAAATTTCAACCAAAAAGCATGCAGCAGCCATTTTGAAATTCCCATCACCAACAACACCCCATTGGTCATTGAATCCTATTTACTTACAAGCATCAGATCTAGGGTAATTTCATGTATTAAGCAGGGATACAACTGACCTGTGCTGGATTCAAATTATTCCAGGGCTGTTGCAATGTTGCAAGCTCCCACAAGATTACACCAAAGCTATAAACATCTGACTTCTCGTTAGATGGCTCATCCCGTAGAACTTCTGGAGCCATCCACTCTGGCTAAGGTATCAAAGGAAAGAAATTGAATGCATCATACTGAAACTGAACATTGGGAACTTAATATATATGGAAATGCATGCGCTCAAGGAGGACTTACAGTCCCAGCAGCCGACTTTGATGAGAGAAAAGTATTTGCTTTTAGACGGGAAAGTCCAAAATCGCAGACCTTAAGGAGAGGAACAAGAAAACATGAGGTTTGTACATTATTTCTCTCGAAAGACTAATCAATCAAACACATTGTTTGCTTAATTGGATTCATCTATCAATAGGAGGCACCAAGAGTTTTATTATAATCTATTAGGAACAATAAACAAATAAACAATGTCTTTTAACCCATATTGTACTGGAACTTTCATGCTTGGTTAGAGATAAAAAACCGGAATTGAAATCATATAGATTAGCATCAGCAACGTCTCAGGAGAGAAACTGAGAAAGCTGGCAAAAGAAGAAGTGGTTCAATCAAAAGGCGGGAGAAGAATGAAGTGAAATTCAGACAAAACCTTAGATGAAACTCCTAACTGAGTGTCTGGGAAATCTGCATTTTTACCTTAACAGTATATTTCTTGTCTACAAGAAGATTTGGAGACTTCAAATCTCTATGAACAATGGGCGGGTTACGTTTGTGAAGATAATTCATTCCCTTTGCCTGCACATAAAACAATAAATTTAACCAGGGAAATCAAAAACAACATTTCTACTCTCAATGAAAAAGAGAACCAAGAATAATGTCTATTTCTTCTATGCGCACCACATCATAAGCCATACTGAGTCTAACCCTTTCAGCCAGCATCTCTTTGGCACCAGGTTTATGCAACAGTCTGTACAAGCTACCCCTGCATTTAGTTCCATCGGTTAGTCAGGCAGGGGTTGAACATCATAAGCATAAAAACATTTTTCATCATTTCTAGTCAAGAGTAACTGGTAGAGGTGTTGTAAAACCTTGATAAATATTCAGTGACAATTGATAAGTTTGGAGGCTGGGTTACTGCCCCCATAAATAAAACAATGTTTGGATGCCTCAGCCTCTTCATTATTGCAACCTAGCAAAGTGAAAACACAGCTCCCGTCACACCTTATGCAACTGGTAATTATTTCAGCAGGAACCAGACTAAGAACTTTAGATTACCTCCCTCAGAAATTCCTTGAAACGTTCAGCATGGAAATCTTGTTCCATCAGAATTTTAACAGCAACCTCCTGCAAGTTTTTAAGGCTGTAAGTAAATCCCGCTTAAAATATAAACAAGAATGAATGGATATGTAGATTATTATCAGGGATGAAATAGTTTAAAAGATCAATAATTTCGCTTAAAATTTAAATGCTGAAATCCGTAATAAAGTCACACAATCCACAAAGAAGAAACAAAGACCTCCCTCAAACAAAATCAATATCATGATAAAATAAAAAGCCTATAAGGTCCCGGGCCCCATGCAATGTTTTTATTCTTTCAATTTTTCTTCACACATTTCACTGGTCTCTGTGCACCTATTTCTTACAGTGCAATCATCCAAAACTTTATCCAAGAACTTCTAAATTACCATCTACCCCCAGGGGAAAATGTCCAGCTACATGAGAAAAAAAAATGCATCAAAATTGTAAGAAACCATACTCTCATATTCAGTGGCCAGGAATCACAATCATTTCCCTAAGAGAACATTTTCAAGTGTTTGTTTCAACCTTCTAATTTGGAAACAGCTAGAAAAAATGCTGCTTCTTTTAAAAATATATTCATAACTCTAAAGTATAAACATTGAGACGATTCAACCACTCAAGAATCTCAGCAACTCTGCATTAAAGCATATGCCTTTGGAGGTTTTCAAATTTGTCATTTACATATGCTTATACTGAGTAAATAACGTTTTGATTGTTCAATATCTATAAGTAGAGGTGTTCAAACCTGGGACCGGGATCAGGATCGGGAAATTAATCCCGGTCCCAGGAAAACCCTGATACCCCGAGATTGGGAAATCCCAATCTTGGTTTTTTCTTTTCCTTTTTTTTTCTAAATTATATTAAATAAATTCCTCATATTTTATTATTCAAAATAATCATTTAACGACTAATAAGACCATAATAATTACATAAATTGATCTAGAGTTTAGAAATCATGTTTATTGCTATTATTTTCCATTTTCATTGCCATCTTTATACAGTATATAGTTAAGCTTAGTATTGCAATGTATGCGGTTTAATTCCAAATAATGATGCTAAAGATAACTTAATTAATAATGGTAAGAATACACAAATAAAAGGATAATTTTAATTTATAAGATAAAAAAATTTTAAAAAATAAAAAGTAAATAAAAAAACCAGGGCCGAGATCACTAGTCAGGATCAAGAAAAGTGATAACGGTCCCTGTCCTAGGATTTCGGGTCGGGAATATTGGGACCGGGATTTTTTAAATACCCCTATCTATAAGACACATAAATTGAGATGAAGCAAACTTAATGAATAAGGCGTCGTGCAACAAATATACAGCCAATGGATTTCAGTGTCAGTGTAAATAACAAAAAAAATAAGTAGCCTACCGAGCCATTCCACTCGGCACGATGTACAGTTCCAAAAGAACCTGAAAATGAAGCAAATCCAATTAATTATCATTACTAATGATTGCAAGAAACATGTAACAAGGAAGAGCATCAGCTGTTTTAAATCCTTTACATTAAATTCTTAATGCAATACAAAAAAATTCATTAGGTAAAGAAGGAGATATACCTGATCCTATCCGCTCTTTTAAAATAAGATCACTCCATGGAATGTCCAAATCCTCCATATCAAGGCCTAACTCTATGTTTGGTTTACTAGGAACCAGTTGGCTTCCATCAATAAACCGCCTACCCTCAACAGCATCCACGTTCGGATTTGTAAGCACTAAAGGCTTCATAATATCTCTATGGCCAAGAGGTAGGTTGTGATTTATAGGCAATGGAACCTTGCCCAAAGTCGTAGAGTCAGCAACATTGTGTGAAGGTTTACATGAATCAAATGCTTCAGAAACTTGATCTTCTGTTCTGCTGCTTTCCTTTGAAATTGACCTTGGGTCATTTCTGTCCCCGCACTTCCCATCAAACTGTTCTGAAATATGAAACCCAGAGTTATCATTAGCAACAGCTACTCCAATATTTATGATACAGTAACTTGCTTCGAATTCAAAGTTTAAACTACCAATAAAAATCACACATACATAACTGCATATCAGTTTGCATGGTCATGCATATGATAACCAGCGCCAAACATCTTACATGGCCATCTATTTGATGGATAAACCTGTTCCATATGTTGGCTGACTCATAAATTTGTCTATGCTAACCCAGCCACTCCTTATGTAATTAGTAAAGAAGAAGTTCTAATGCATCCCTACCAGATTTCCGTCTTTTAAAGTAAAAACCATGTGATGATACTTTAGTACGTCAGATTGTCAGTATTTTGATTATTATAATCCAACTCCCAAGACTGATATGTTCTCCCAATTTCACAATGCAGAGCCTAAATAAAACAGCAGAAACCCTTCTCCTTTTTCTGACTAAAGTAGAATGTGGGGAATTCTGCATTTCCGTCCCTTAATATTAAAAATCTTAGGACACATATGGTCAAAAAGGAAATACAATAGTTAAATAATTACAAAGATTAAAACAAAAGCAGATGAATAGTTAGCTCCAAGCAGATGAATACATCATTCGTTGGACAAGAATAAAATTACGAGAGAGAAAATCTCAGAAATGGATCTTATTAAACAAGGAAGATCCTCCAAATGCATGACAGCAGAAATATATCCAGCCCGAATTTAGAGTGTCAAACAAGCTTAGAAGTGATCACTACCTGCAGAATTATTGTCAAAAGCAAGCTCGAGGGAGAGACAATCAGAGAAATACTGTTTGGCCAGTGACCTGAAATCAATTTTAGGTTCAGCTGGTTTAAATCTTGGAAAGCGCAGGGGTGAAGGAAATGATATGGAAGATGGACCATTGAGCAAGGAATCTGGCTCCCACAAGTAACCTGGCTTTCTAATCAAATCAACCAGATATTCCCTGTAATTATAAGTAATCATATCATATGTATCAGCATCCTATCATAAAATTGAATTTGCATGTCAATATACATGAATGATCTACACACCCACTGTTTTTCATAAATTCTGCATGTCCATGGTTACAACTGAAGTGAACTAATTTATAAATTACAATACAATTTATATACATTAATGCATAAGCTATAATGATGAATCATATACCTATCAAGTCCAAAACGGACTAGGCATGAGGACGCATCATCTCTAGAACAATATTTACAGCCTTTTGCAATCCGACATGGTAAATCAATGGTATCAGCTAGTACCTATAGGTATTGTAGATAAAATGGTCACTTGCATAAAATCACTAAACAAAAACATATCAATTTAGTATAGATGCCCAACAACAGCCATACCACAGAGAAGTAGAAACTTACTTTGAATAATGTAGCGCGATGTCTGCAGAGGCCAACAGAAAGACTGCCTATTGGAACAACAACAGATCCTAAGCAATCTTTAAGATTGTAACTGCACTCCCTCCAAATAGAAAGAAGGTCATCTTCCCCAACAGATGCTGAACCCCTTGTTATATCATTGAAACATAGTTAGAATAAAATAGTTTAAAAAAACAGAGCTTACAGTTCACACTAAGAATGCCAAGGAGACTCACCCCATTCGGTTGCAAACCAGCTTGGCAAGCTGGTCTACAACCTCTTTAGAGGTTAGACAGCTACAAGAAATAGTATGCGCTCTATTCTGCAATTCCTTTAAGCTGGGATCACTGTGCTGATCAACCAAAACTACTTCAAGTGAAGAGTCAGCACAAGGATTCACAGATTTCAGTGATTCAACAGATGGAATTCGGCCATTTTCCTGCAGATCAGTGCACATAGTCCACACATAGGGATCCATTCCATGAACTAAGAAAAAGCCATCAGGAATTCTGTCGGAGTATGATAAGCAGCCATTAACCTGGATCTCAAAATTAATATGAAAAAATCATAAATTTGTATGTCTACCAATAGGAGATGCAAATCCATCAATGTGAAACTAACTCCAAATTCCTCCATTAATTTCTGGAAAGTAACAGAAAAATGAGATAGGTAGAGAAGAAGAAGAAAAGGAAGGGACTTTATTACTGTTGAATTTAAACTGCATGATGATGAAACAATCAAGGGTTGATAAATTTTACAACATAGAAGTTCTATGCAGCCAAAAAGTGGCAAGAGTTTCTTTAGGATTAAGCAAATCAGTTATTGCCCGTAGAAAGAATCAATCAATATGAACAAAATAGGGACATTGATTAACAATCAGAAAATTGCACAAGCTGCTGATGGCCTGACATCACCGGGAATCTATGATGCATGTCCATAGACCTAGACAATGGTACATGTTAAATCTTGAGTTTCCGTAAATACAATAAAGTGTTCCTTTGTGTGAGTGCCTAACATTAGTTGAGACATGATAATAACTATCTTTGAACCATCCATGATTCATAGTGCAGAATTCACTACATCATGCAAGAGCCGAAAAAGTTTCTTTAGACCAAGCAAGTCAGTTATTGCCTGAAGAATGAATCCAACAATATGGATGAAATAAGGAGCCAGACTAACAATCAGGAAATAGCATGAATTGCTGACATTGCCAGGAATCTAAGAAGCGCGTCTATGGACACGGACAATTAACATGATAAAAAGTGTGCCTTTGAGTGAGTTTCTAACATTAAAAGGACATGGACACAACTCTACTTTTGAATTGCCCATGCTCCATAGCGCAGAATTCACTACATCATCCATATTCTTCAAAACTACAATTGAAAAGCTGAAATCTAGGAAGCTAATTTTCCTCCAGTCACAACTATGACAAAGAAAACAACTAGTTGATTTGTTTCCTCCAGAGGCTGGACAGGTAGTGAAAATAAATAAAAGATACTTTATATCTGGAATCCCGCTAAATTCTGGTAGACTTAAAGCGGTTATACAAGATTCAACTCTACATTTGTTATTGGTGAAACAAAAATTATTAGGATTTTATACATGCAGCCTCCTTGAGTACAAGTTTCAATATATTTCATCCCTTCACTCATTGCATTGGAAAGGATTAAAGAGTTTGAAAGAAGTTTGTCCCCCAAATTTGTTTTGATCAACGTAGTTAAACTTCACGTTGATGCAGTCGAGAAAGACTGGATGAACTCATGCAAATTAGTCATTTATGAAATCAAATCAATCATAGAACCACTGTATCATCATATAATAGCACATTGTATATAATTTGTAAAAACTTGCAACCGACGCCAATCATGATACCCATAGCCATAGATAACTACTGTGTCTATTAATATATTTCAATTGACTAGGACTTAACATCTCCATTTCGTTTTTTTTTTTGTTTTTTTTTTGGGCATCAACACAATAACTCATATAAACCTCTAAATGCCTAATCCTAGTTCACATCTATTACTATGATTTGCAACCACAATCTAATAGCACAATCTAGTCCAGCAAATATAGTGTAATCAACATACCCAGAATCTATGTGACAGAGACTCCGGAGAGCTTGAGGACGACGACCTTAATGCAGATTCATCTGGGACCCGATCCAGAAAATTCGGATCATCTGCGCAGGTTGCATCAGACGAAAGCCGTAGCGCCAAAGCTAGCTGTAATTGATAACTCTCCTCCGTCTGCTGTGCCCAACTTTTTCCTGAAGACGACCCTGCGGCTGTTCGCACTGTAGTTTCCCTTAACTTCGGTCTTAAGTCGGCCCCTCCACCAATCCTCACTCCATCATCATGCACATAGCCAAATGCATCGATTTCATTTGCAGCTGCGGTAGATGGAGGCGGCGCATAATACTCCCCTGATAGCGAGCTTTCGCCAAAACTGCTCTCACTAGACTGTCTCTGCAACCCGATCGATGGAAACAAATTTCCGATCCGGTTCCCCTGATGAATCACTCTATGATCAGTACTCAAGTCCCAATCAAACCCTCTGTCCAACTTGCCTTTAATGTTCTTTCCATCTCCAGATGAAGAACCAAACAACGAAGAGGTAGCAGCTGTCCCAGATGACACGGCTCCGCCACCGTAGTGATCATCAGGAATTTGGCTTAACAGTGTGTAGTTGGATCTTCTGCCGGGCATTTCCATGAGGCGTGCTACTTTCCGTTGGTCACCGAAACCTAAAACCCGCCATTACTAATGAGCGGGGTTGTCTCCTGAGCAAAGTGAGGTGACTGCGAACTTTCTCTAGACGGAGAAAATTAGGGGACGCGGCGAGGATTTTTAATTCGGCGGCGCAAGCTTCATGATATAAAAACAACCACCATACTCCGTCACCGTTTCATAATGTATATTTTATTTTTTTTCATCTTACTTTCCTATTTAACTCTCATCGAATCATTCTTTTTTTTTTTTTAAATGGAGCTCATAGGCTCGGGCAGGCACTAACGACCTGAACTTACAACGACGGGATCGAACCCGTAACCTCCTCCCACTTAAGAGATACCATTACCACTAGGCTACAGCCTTGGGTACACTCCCTCTTTTCATTAGTGCAATCAATCACTGCTAGATAG
>JBAGKO010000010.1:11497213-11527797 GCA_037177275.1 Acacia concinna
CATAAATAAAAAAGAATGTTATATTTATAAAAAAATTATATTTATATATTTCTATAGATTCAGTTATTAGGATAAAATATACTCTTTTTATAAAGTTTTCCAAAATTTCTTTTATATAAGGAGGTTAGATATGTTCCTATTTATTTAGATATATAAAATAAAGGGAGTGAAAGAAACAAATGGTGATGTGGAGGTAAATTTGTTGCAACTCTTTTCAGATCCAAAATGGGAGTGAAAAAGTGGGACAAAAGAATTAGGGTGATTAGTATAATTTGCACCAACAATAAAAAAATTAAAAAAAATAAACAAAAGTGGAAGTCGTTCACCCCGTGAACAACTTTCACATTATTTTTTTCTCTCTCCCTCCTATTTTCAAAGAAGTCATTCTTGGGGTGAACGATTTTCAGAAATCGTTCACCCCACTAAATCATTTTTTTTGTGTAGTATCTCGGCAATATGTTTTACTATTCACTGTATTTGGATAAAAAAGCCCAAGAAAATCTATGGCATCAAATAAAATTTCATATTCAAGAGGTAGAGAAGGAAGAAGAAGAATTAAAGATTATCTCTCTCCCACTGTCACAGATTGAAGAGATATGCTGCTTCTGTTCTTCCCTTTCTTTCTTCACCGCGCTCTATATCCGGTGTTTTTTTTCCTCCAACGTCCGTCCTTCTCTGTGTTGCCTGCCTCTTTATTTCATCTCTTGTGTGTAATATTCCATTGCTGTTATGTCTCTTCTCTTGTGCGTGATATTTTTTTCTTTTTCGTTGCATTGCCACCGTACATTGTAGCCTCCCATAATGGTCAGCTTTTTATAATAGGTATTAAAGTCAGCATCCCTAATTTTTGGCTAGAAGTAGGTGATTTTATTGGCCATATCTCTTTCTAACTTTTTCTTGCGTGTGGATCCCGCGCTTCTATTCCTTTAAATTATATCCTTTAAATTATATCATTGCTCATCTAGTCAACTCACACCTTAATTTTCCATTTGTTGCCGGTGGGACCCATGTTCCTTTTATTTGTTTTTTTTTTCTATTTGATTTTTATCTCTTTCCTCTAATAATATTTCTTGCACAATAAAGATAAGATATGAATAGATTTTCTGCCTCAATTTCTTTATATCTTATAATTAATTAAAGGATAGAAAGAATATACAAAAGATAATTAAATAGGTGTAATATCACTAAATCTAACCAGATATATCTCAAAATCTATACCTATTTAATTATAAAATATAAGCTTATCAAGTTAAAATTTCTTATAGTGTGTTTGGATTTTGATTATTAAAATTGGATGATTTCTAATTAGGTTTTTTCTATTAATTTATTAAGGTTATGCTTGGCTGCTTGCTATGTGTTTGCTAGTTTTTGTTGTATTAATTTGAATGTTGCGATTGTGCATTCATATTAGAGGAAACAATTACATTAATTCATCTATTTAACCCATAAAGTGGTTCTTAAATAATATTTCTAAGCAATAGCTATAAATGCGATCATATGAGAAGATAAGTCTTACAGGCCAAGGCAAGTTATAATGGCCAGTCTGTCCCATAACGACTTACTACTTCTACAAGACCAAGAAACGGCCTCTTCGAGAATTTCAGGATACATGCCCTCTATTTATATAAGAGAGGGAGAGATCATTGCGAGATAATAGTCAAACAATGCCCAAAATCTAGCAACCACTTTCCTTAGAAGTGGATCTCATTCTCTCCACAATTTTAGCAATAGTTGGGGAGAGACAATGCCTATAAACCCAAAAAGGAATATGACAGGAGGGGATTGAACTCATTGCTTTCACTCTTTCTCTCTGAAATTTCTTTATTCACCTACTACTATTTACATCTACAACAAACTAACTCACACAGACTATAGGTCTCACAGTCAAATCGCTCCTTATATTTACGGATAGAATCATCAATAAGATAATATCTTTAGGCGTTTTATTCATGATTTATTTGCATTAATCCAGTTGCTGGTGACCCTTTCTTTAAATTTCTTAAACCTAAATTTTGTGCAAACAAGTAACTATTAATTAGGAGTGTTTGACCGAATGTGATTATTTGAGGTTTTAATTAAGATTTGATAAATTTTGACTTTCATATTATGTAGTGAACAACAATAGTTATTGAACTAATTTTTTAAGAGGATTCATTTTATTCATACTCTATTCCATTTTATTTAAAAAATATAAAAAAAATAGTTTATAATTTAATTAAATTGCATTCTTTTTTTAATTATTATGTTAAAAACCTTAAAACAAGTTTCTCTTATTTTCATTACATTTATACGATATTTAAATTACTTAATAATTAATAAAAAGCTTCTCAAGATAAGAAAACAATCATAAGTTTGCATATTAGCATATTAGCATTCCTAAGTTATACTTAACTGACTTTGTCCTTCTCAATTTCTGAATCAATTTATACCTGGCCCTTCTTATTTATTTGTTGAAAAATTGCCAATAAGAATTGGTATTAGTTCAATATTTTTTTTTGGGATAAACAGATAATTAATTTTATATTTATGCGATAACATATAGTACATACATCTTTTTAGACTACTTACTTCTAATTTTCCTGTTTAATATATATGTAAATATAATATATATATATATATATATATCATGGTGAACTAATGTATGCTCTGTCATCCCCACAAAAAGAAAAACGAAACAGATCGAATCTGAATATGCTACAATTTCAAGTAATTGTTCGCTGCATTAAAATTCCTCCAAGTAATGGTTAATTACGTTGAACTCTTCATGCATGGTTTCTTCTCATGTTCTTGGTTTTACGTTATGCCTTCATCCACAGATAAGAAAGGCAGTTTTCTCTGTAGCAGAATTTGTCCCTCCTCGTCAAGCTAATTTGCCCCTCTCACTTTGTCCTCTTGCACTCTGTACCTCTATCGTGCAGTGTCTTTGGTTGTTTTTGCTCCGTTAGATGAAGATAACAAAATCTTATTTGGCGGAAAGAAGGTAGCTGAGGCTTATTTTTCTATTAAACAAAGTTGTTGGTTTTTCTTAAAATAAAAAAATAAAATTAAAAGAGTGCTTAGGTTTTTTTTTAAAGTATGTTAAAAGCTAGAGGATGTTTTTTTTGTGTGAAATCATTTGAAATGTAGCTGAAGGTGTTTTTAAACAAATTAAATGATTCCTGAGGTTTTTCAAACTTAATTAAAACATATCTATGGGTTTTTGTTAAGATAAAGTTAAAGGCAGTTTATAATTTTTTAAAATAAATTAAATCTCTCTCTCTTTTTTTAAATATATATATATATATATCCATCAGCCACGTACTAATGTTGATCCTTAATCAGTAACAAGAGTCATTGCATCTTTTTTAATTATCACTGTCATCGATGGGGTCGGCGTTGAATATCTTGCACAAAAGGTAAACACTGTGCACCACATATTTCCACTTGCGTGTTCATGATTATTGATTATTGGGTGGAAGTCAAATAAACCTTATCTTTGCTGTTTGCCTGAATGAAAAGATAGCCCTTGGCGTTTCCTGCGCCCGCCTCGGCCTACTTGTTCTTCGATGCTCACACAATTTGGACATTTCAATCCCCATGTCTTGAATCTTTTTAAGAGTTGTCCTTCTTTTCTTTTCTTTCCTTTCCTTTCCTTTATGATATAAGAGTATCTTATCCCATATCGAATGTTGCTCGACGTACATATAGGCCACCTATTTAATGCTAAACTGATCTGAAAATTAGCTACAATATAATATATCTTACTTTCTCTAATTGATATTTGTGCGACTTGAGAGAGTTTTTATATCATAGCTTTATGTGTGGATTTCACAGATGAATGCTATGCGATCGCATAATATAAGCAACCATCCACACTACTTCCAGTGTGATGGATTGGAAGTAAGGGGAAAAAAATTGAAGTTGTCTGTTGACGATGCGTTGGCAAAAATATTGAAGGCGTTATGCTTGTAAATATGTAACTCCAGTTCTTGATGGCGAGTCACAGAATAATAAATCAATGTCAATTTTAATGTCTATTCTTTCAGTCGAACATGATTTTTGACATAAATAAATAAGGTATGCGATTTAGTTAAATTTTAAGCAAATGTAAAGTGAAGCTGCTTCAAAATTTCAATGACTACCGCGACAAAAAATGACCGTATTGTAGAGTACTAGCCTCCCACTCAATTGCCCCTTACAAACAAACACATGATTGTTATTGTTTGAAGGGTAAAGTTGCAGTCAACACCCTAAAGTATTTTTTAAAGTGTAATTAGCACTCTAAAGTATTTAAGGGTGCAATTAGTACCTTGAATTATTTTTAAATGTAATTAACACTCTAAAGTATTTAAATAGATGTAATTAGCACTATTCACTAGCAAACACATAAACTGTCTTTTTCTCCATAGCCACGTCAGCATTAAAAATGTCACATAAGTATTTAATATGTCAGCTAATTTATAATTAAAATAGCACCTAATTTTTTTTTTGAAGCAAACAATTTTCATTGTTTTGGATTTCAATGTACTTTGTAAACGCGATAAGTTTTGATGAAAAATGAAGTGTTGAAAGGAATAAACTTTTTCAAAGGAACTTTTTGTTTTTCTAATTTAGATGGCATTTTAATTATGAATTAGCTAACATATTAAATACTAATGTGATATTTTTAATGCTGACGTGGCTATGGAGAAAATGACAATTTGTGTGTCTGTTAATGAAGGGTGTTAATTGCACCCATTTAAATACATTAGAGTGCTAATTGCACCTCAAAAAATAATTCAGAGTGTTGAGTACATCTTTACCCTTAATTGAATAAGTGTCTTGCACACACAAAAATAAAGCTACCTGCAAGTACACATATAAATCTGTGAAGATGTCGCATGTAGAATACGACACTACTTAAACGTATACCCTATGACAGGTCATACGCATCCACAAAAGGTTTAAAAGCCAACAGAAGTTAGTCAATTGACAACAACTAAGCAAGAATGAAAAACCTAATAAACTCTATCCTATCCTCGACACATATTGTGTGTGTGTGTGTGTGAGAGATTTTTGAAAAAACAGCACCTGATTAGAATTGATTGAAGTTAACGATGACCGCCCTACTTTTAGATAGGGCATGGTAAATCTGGAGCGTACATAATATAATGAGATTTCATGACCCTTAGTTAGGGAGAAGCGATTTCAGCTAAGCCTACTAAGGAACAAAGAAAACGAAGGGCGAGGACATCGATCGTGAGGTGCTAGAGTTTCATCGTTTCATCAAACTACAAAGTAAAAATAGTATTTTCATTAATTACATGATGCAAAACCCATGGCCTAGATGAATACTACAATATAACACTCACATACAAAAGCACATTAATTTCAACATTATTTGCAGGCAATCCAACGGAGAACATGTTACCCTAGCTGTATTGGACATGGCTTTGGGAAGCAAAAGGATTAATGTGCTTTCACTAATTACATGATGCAGAACCCATGACCTAGATGAATATAATGGGCTTCATGACTCTTTGTCGGAGAAAATGAAGGGCAAGGACATAAAACCTACCAAGGTGCTAGAATTTCATCGTTTTATCCAACTACAAAGTAAAAATAGGATTTTGACTAATTACATGATGCAAAAACCATGACCTACATTCATACTACTACAACAAAACACACATATACAAAAGCACATGAATTTCAACTTTATTTGCAGGCAATCCAAAGCAGAACATGTTACCCTAGCTATATTGGACGCGGCTTTGGGAAGCAAAAGGATTAAATTCAGCTGAAAAGAGAAGGAGACAAGCGAGGTGTGAGTAACACTTGAAGCGGGGTGGTTTTCATGACAGTGAGTCCGAAGGTGGCGGACATATCAACCGCTACATTGGAAGGGGTGGTGACATCAAATGCCTGTAAAAGACCGGCGAGTGCAAGGTGTGTCATTTGGAGCCCAAACTTGATCCTAGGACACGCCTTTCTTCCTGCCCCAAAGGGAAGCAGCTCAAAATGTTCACCCTTCACGTCAACCTCCTTGTGCCTCCTCACCAAGAACCTTTCCGGTTTAAACTCCGATGCCTTCGACCATACCCCTTCGTCCCTCTGCAACTTCCATGTGTTCAATATCAAGCGTGTGCCTGCTTCTATAAAGTGCAGTCTTTTATGAATTCTCATGGACCTAATAGTGGCGCAGCTGGGTATAATTGCAGTGTCTCTTTTATTATTGCTTGAATATACTCTAATTTGTTTACATTTGTTTTGTTCACCAACCTGTCTTTTCCCACCTTCTCATCTAACTCATCCTGTACTTTCTTCAACACACGATGATGATTTAGTATTAATGAGAGTCCCCAAGTCATGGTGCCCGTTGTGGTATCTGTAGCCCCAGCCATTATTGTCTAAATGCATGCAATATATATATAGCAATTTTTAACATGAAATCAACAATATAATAAGCTAGAGAAACGTATTATATGATGAATTGAATTAACCAACTATTTCTCATTACTGAGCAGGTGGCTTTGATGACTGTATCTGCATCATAGCCAGCAAGATCAAAGCGGTCGACTACAAACAACATGACATCAATGAAGTTCTGCTCTATTTTAAGCACACCAAAGGCTCTCTTTTGACGATTTTCCTCTAGCCACTGACACATGATCATGTCCATTTCTTTGGATGCATTTTTCATTTCCTTTATGTAACCTCCGATGTCGAGCCACCCTAGAAATAGAACTGCGTCTCCCAGTACGATGAGTCCTGTCAAACAGAAAAAGTCCTTGAACACATTCTGAAGCCTCCTCATCTCTTCCCCAAAGTATTTCTTTCTGGCTATCATCCTCATAGTGGTGAAGCACTCCTTAGCCACTTCCCAACTGCTCGCCATAATGGCTTTGTGGATACCAATTCTAATGCCAAAAATTGGTCCATATTTATCAACCAAATCTCCCAAGGTTACGTGAGGTTGCCCAGAAGCACTTAAGATGGGAAGATGACCGATCAGAGGCCAACCACCGGTAGCTTCTGGTGGTTGACGATGAGGATCCCTCCTCCTCAATAAATACTAGGAAATGAACGCTAAGGCGATCAGTCTGGCAACGACAACATCAAGATACTAAAGCATGACAGTCATGGTGATTTGCGTTGATGAATTGTACTTGATTTGGGTACTGATATATATAAACACATTAATTAAGTACTCTCTGCATTCTTATTTATAAGACTTCATTGACTTTTTTAGAGAATCTTAAGAAAATTTTAAGAAAACTAATTACATTACTTTAAGACATTAAAATTTATCGTTTTTCTTCAAATTATGTTGTTTGACTTAAGAACTATTATATAATGTAAAAAAACACAACATATGATATTATTAAGTAATGTAATTAGCTCTCTTAGAATTTTCATAAAAAGTCAATGCGGTCTTATAAATAGCAATGGAGGCAGTACCTTATAAGTTGTCTTTTTTCTTATATCTAATGGATACTTGTGGGGTTGAAGTCTAGTTCAATAATTTTCCTCATTACTTGCGACATCATCGGATAAATTGACTCAGGCTTGGACATGTTCATTCCACCAAAACATCACCAGTGCACTCTTATCTATATAACCTCATGCAATCTTTGTCTTTGTCTTGTGTGCAGTAAAAAATGGTGGGATTATTTACGCAAGAACTTTGTATATTAGGTTGATTATATTAGATCGATTTATTAATTTAACAGTTAATAGTTTTGATTAAATGGACATCATAAACACATACTAGTGCATTATAAATTAATAATATTACTAGTATTATATATATACAGAATAATGTTTAATGTTCTTTTTTAAACATTATTCTATATATAATACTCCCTCCAATCCTAAATATAAGCTTCTTTTGTAGACTATAAAGAGGGTCTCACATTTAGGACAGAAGAGAGTATTAGTAATGTTAAGTTTATTATGGTGTGTAATATTACCATTTTATTTAATATATATGTATATATTGTTACTTCTCAATAGAGGTGGAACTAGGCCAAGTGGCTTGTTAGGGGCTTAAGCCTGGCTTGATATACTAACAGGCTAGGCCAAGGCCAATTTTTAGTACAAGCTGATTGATAAGCCTGTAAGGCTTATAAGGCTTGTCTAGCCTGTTAAGTTTATAAAAAAATTGAAAGGTAGTTGGTTTAGACATCTTACCATCAGGGTTCACCCTACTCCACTTAGCCTAGCCCAATAAATTGTTGGGACCCCTTTACCTTCAGCCGACACCTTTCTTCCTCGTTCGAAACCCTAAGTCCCTTAACCCAATGTCTCATCTTCACCATTCACCTCCTCCGAGTCCAGGCATCTCCACTCTCTAGTCACCCACTCTCCCTTCAATTCTTTATTCTTCTCCTCATCGATTCTCGGCTTCTCGTCTTTGTCCTTCAGTTCTTCATTCACGTCGTCGCCCTTCAATTCTTTATTCACGCCATGAAGCCCATCACTCTTCAATTCTTCATTCACATCGTCACCCTTTAGTTTTTTATTCACACCGCGAAGCCATCAGCCATTACTTTTCAGTTCTTCATTTAGGCCGTCACGGCCTTCAGTTCTTCATTCATGCTGTGAAGCCATCACCCTTCATTTCTTCATTTACGCCTCGAAGCTATCACCCTTTAGTTCATCGGTTCATCATTCTTTATCAGGGGAGGTATCTTGTTCTTGGTCGATTCACTTGGATCCAAGTACATATACTCAAGATTAGAGGAATGGTCGTCTTATGGAGAGTTTTTCAAGTGTTAGGCTTACTAGTTGTAAGAGCTGCCAAGGGTATTCCTCTGGTGAGAAACCTAAGCCTCATTTGCTTTCTTTAAATTCTCATCTAGTGGAGACACATACTGCATGTACTACTTAAGGCTAATTAAACTCTAGATTGATTTAAATTGGATGCTTCTTAAATCCTTGTGGAGCAAAACATATTTATTTGTCTTAAAATCACATTGTTGGATCATCAAAAAATTTTATTGGAGTTTCTAGATATCTTGAGCAATTAGTGATTCTACGATTGGCTAGAAATTATACCACTTTTTAGCATCTTAGTGGTTTTCTGATTTTTTAGTATTAGATAAATGCCAGGAAGAAGGGGATCAAACACTAAGTTTCTGGATGCTTTAAATTGTATTTGCACATTTTGTGTTGTAGAGTGCTCTTATGGAACAAGTGAAGTTGCGGTTGTAAGATACGAATGGCTGTCTTATAACATATTCACTTTGTTAAATGAAAAGAATATGGGTCAGGGAACTTAACAAGGCTAATTGGAGCATCTGTATGTAGCAGAATTGTTGGATTAAGATAAAGTTTAGGAGCAGGAGGGTATGTAATTAGATCCCTTTGAAGTTTATATCAAAGGGTATGTAATTAGACTGTATGTAGTAGAATTGTGTCTCTTTTCTTTCAGAGTTACTCTCTTAAAAACAAGTCTTACATTGAAAGCATCAATATATTTTTCATATGTTTCTTAATGATAAATTTTGTACATTTAATGCATATTTTTAAAGATATTTGGAGAGTTATCTAAACAATTTTAAAAGATTTTGGTGAGATTTTATAAGATATCAAATTGGGGCTCCTTTTGTGAGATTTCAAAATAAAATATAAGTTTTCAAGATAAGGAAAGAAATCATAACAAAAAAAATATTAAATAGATGTTTTCTAAAAAAGGAAAAGAAAAGAAATAAAATAAATTTAGGTTTTATTGGATTTACTTATTATATGGTTATTTCCCTTATTTTTTTCAAAGATAGATACGACATTGTATGGGATTTATGGAAAAAGGGATCCATACCTAAGAAGCCACAAAACGCGTAAAAGAAATAGAGCCACAATATTGATTGAAAAAAAAAACATTGTTCACCATTCTTCTTCACACCCACAGAACCAGAACTAGTATGAACGCAAAGAGAAAGCGAGAATTAGAACGAGGGGGGAGAACGAGTTGAAGGTTGGACCTGGGGAGGCGACCTTCACTACTATTCATCTTCTTTTCCTCCAGGTCTGACAACTATCAGAGTGAGAGACAGAGAGGAATTGTCTTCCTTATAGCTGAATTAGAAAATGCCATAGGAGGAACCTAAAGAGACTGAACGTGTTTCAAAAACAGAGCTGAGAGTGGCGAGTCCAGAGCTGAACAGAGAAGAATCTGGTTCTTTCCTTTACATCTTCATCGAAAGCATGTGGGAGAAGCTGAGAGGATTCAGAAATCTTGAGTGGGACTTTATTATTGGTCTACTCTTATTCATTATTTGCCTCTGAACTGCTTTTTGGCTCTAAATTAACTTTTGTTGAGATGATTTTAGTTATTTATAGTCAATTTTGTTTTGCAACCAATAGAAACTATGAACTTATTGGTTGATTGGATTTTATTTTTACTTATTAATTATGTTTTAATGTTAATTGTAGTTATTTAATCTTGTTTATTTTTGTATCTACTTAGTGCTTGATTACCATTAGGTATGAATTTAAATATTAAAATTTACCTTGACAAATGTAATTTTAATTAGGTTTTGAGATTAAGTAATATGGGATTAGATATTTATCTAATTTGTGAGTAAGATAGACATATACCTAATGACCCCATATAATTGTTGAAAAGTGTGCTTGAATTGTTTTGCCTCATTGAGTAATAATGTTAGACATAACATTCTATACTTAAAAGATGGTTGTAAGTGGAACGAAAGACACTTATAGTTATTTATACTCGAGACTAATGAAATTGATATCAAGACTAATTAAATTGATAGAAATAAAGTTTATGAAACTAATAAAGTTTATTTTCACTTATTTGAATTCAATTTTGATTTGCTCAACTTAATTGAAAGTGTAAAATCAATACTCAATCGGGTTTAGGTACCAAGTCTTCATTGGGAATGATATCTTACTCACATTTTATTACTTAATATGACCTGTGCACTTGTAGAGCATTGGGTTGTAAAATTTGCACCCATCACATTCACATATTGAATAATCTCTGGATTCATGAACATTTTCTGCATCATATTCACAATTGAACCCCCAATAATTTCCCATTGACTTTGAAAAAATAAATGATTCATATCATCAGGCCAAGGAGCTTTTAAAGGTCCCATAGCAAAAATGATTTGTTTAACTTTAAAAGGACTAAACTTCTTTTCCTGAGCTGCTTAATAATACATCCTCAACCACAGGAAAATCAGTACCAAAAACCACCGTGTCATGAATAACCTCATCATCTTTATACAAATTCTTATAAAAATCTGTACCAATACGCATAATTTCTTTTTCTCTCATAAGTCCACTCTCTATCCTCTTTTTTGAGAGCCTCAATACTTATAAGCCTCTGTCTAGCGTTTGCCACATTATGAAAATATCTCAAATTTTTATCACCTTCCATATATCAACTGCACCTAGAACATTGAATCCACATAAGCTCCTGTTGATGAGATTTTCCTCTAATTCATCCCAAATTTTATTCCTTACTTCCTCTAGCCTTGGATTGACTCCAGCCTCCAATTTGCGGTTAATTCCTTCTATCTGCCTTATCAATTTGCCTTTTCTCCTATTAACATTGCCAAAAATATATCTATTTCAAGTTTGAACATTAGCAGTAAAATTATTGACATTACTCACCTAATCCTTTGATGGCACCATGAGCTTTTGATAAGCGTTGAAAATGGGTCATACTTGACTCATGGTGCAAAAAATCTAAAAGACCTATCTCTCTTTATTCCTTCATGAGAATTATTATTTATAATTCTAAGAAGAATTGGAGTATGATCATATTTCATTTTCGGTAGATTCGTTACCGAAGCTTCATGAAATAAACTTTGCTAACCAATCTTTAGTAGCCATAGCTCTATCAATTCTAAAGTAACTCCAACCTCTACTCCATGTGAATCTCAATCCATTGAAATGAAGATCAATGAGATAATGACTAGATACCCAATTACAAAAATCACTATTAGCTAATATAGGATGATGACTAACAAACACATGTTTGTCATTATTTAACATGGCATTAAAATCACCACAAACACACTATCTCCTAGACTCCAATTCCGCAATTTTTGTCACATGATGCCATAGATCTTGCCTTTTTCTACGATAAGGGCTTCCATATACAAAGGACAAATTCCATTCAAAAGTTGTTTAAATTGCTTTGATTGATGAATAGAGATGAGCGTAGTCACATGATACTACTCCTTTCAGTTCTAATTATAAGACCCAATTAACTTTTTTTAAGAATTATAAGAAAACTAATTACGTACATTACGCAATCATATTATACGTTGTGTTTTATTATATTATATATGAGTTCATAAATGAAACAACATACTTTAAAACAAAAATGACAAATTTTAATGTCTTAAAGTATGGGGTAGTTTAATAAAATTGGTTAAATATGGGAAATTGTGTAGATAGGGATCTTATATTTAAAATTAAATCAAATTTCCAACTAAATCTTATAATGAAGAAGTATATTTTATAATGAAGACATGACTCATAAGCAGTATATAGTTTTTTTTTTTTTTTTTGTCCAGTAAAGGCATGGTTGAAATTATTCACCAAAAACAATAAATAAATTATCTTTAATTTGATAACCCAACTTGCTCGCAACGTAGTATATAGTTTTTTGTTTTGTTTTATTTTTTGTTTTTAGTAAAGTTGCTCCTTGTTCGGTTGATAAAAAATTGAGGGAAGGACAGTTGCAAAGGGGAGCACAGAGCACGTGAGCAAACATGGGCCATGGCCTTGGGTTGTCTTTTCGGCTCTGCACCCAAGTTTGGATCGTTTCTGCCGAAGATATGAAAGCCCAAATCTGGAAATACATCTCCAAATACAGGGTTCAAATAAGTCGCGAGTCTGAACCCTAAAGCCTCCTACTGCAACTAATTACTACAAAAGATACAATGTAACACCTCAATTATAACATAACAACTCCCACAAATTACTAATGATAATGATAATATTGATAATGGCATTAAGGTAATCACCCCTTGCTTCCCACTTCTTCACTAATATCACACAGTTCGGAGCAGTAGTATTGCATTTCATTTGAGGAATATGGAATTAACGCATAATAATTGAAAGGCGCTTCCCTACAATGAGCTATAGAGGTTTGGATATTTGGATATGTGATTGAATTATATTTTAACATGTTTTTTTATAATTAATTTAAAAAATTTGATGGATTTCTTAAATTATTATTGTATGATTAAGCATGAATTTTAGAAAAAGAAAATAATATTAAATTAAGTCCAATTAGAGATTAAATTGTCATGATTTTCTAATTATTTATGTAAATAATTTTATTGGACTTTTAATTCTACCTATTAGATAATTTTGTATTGTAGATACTTAAAAAAGATAAGTAAATAAAATATGTTGCAGTTCAATTCCCCACAAATATTTGGGATATTTTACTTTGGTACCTTAGTTAAAACTTAATGTTTTGACAGAGAGAAATTAGGGCAGCTGGATTTTGAAAAGGGAGAGCCATAGTATTACGAAAAAGAGGAGGGAACAGTGCTGCAACTAAGAACGGAGTGGAGGCCGTGAGTTTAAAAGCTGTGAGCAGTGCCGTGAAGAGAGGGAGCTGTGGGTTTTTGGCTAAGGAAGAGGGAGCAGTGCCGAGGTCATCCTCACTGTCTTCTCTTCCATTACCACCTTCAACTCACCATCGGATTGCCAACGTCTCACTATTCTCACCTTCAATAACCACCGTCACCTCCTTCTATTTCTCTTCATCACAATGAAGAGACTGGATCATTTTCCCTTTTATTTCCGCAATCACCATCTTCATCATTGATCACTCTCACCTTCAGTCTCCCACAGAACCACCATATTCCCTCTTCCATTTCCATTGTGCTATGTTCCTATTCATGGTTAGCAATAGACTTGTGTGGCAGCTAGAATTAGAAATGAGTGGCTGGTTTTCTTTTGAGTCTTTTGGTGGTGAAAAATGGTGACCAAAGCTTTAATGTGCTATAAAGGAAAGTTTATTAATTTTCCATTAGCTCAATTTATGTATTATGATTTATTGGCTGAATTAACTCTATATTGGTACATGATAATGAAACTTAAATGAATGTTAATTTGTCTATGATAGATTGAATTAATCTTGCGTTGAATTTTGTATTATTGTACTTGGATTTTATGTTGAACATATTTTCTTTGAATTGATGATATTATGCATTCTATGTGATTACTAGTTTGTGTGATGAATTTAATTCAATTTGAGTGTTGCGATTGTGCTCTCATTAAGAGGAACTAAGTGCATTAAAATGATTTTTAAACACACATCAAGTGGTTTTTAACAATTTATCTAAAAAATGACTATGAATGCGATTGAAGGATTAGTCATTAATTAGATAGATTGAACTCAATGTGATTGTTTGAGGTTTTCAATTTAACTTGATGTAAAATTAACTCCCAATTTATTTTAAAAAGTTAGGAAAGTTACCATTTTACTACCAAAACTCATTTCATTTTATAATCATTTTTATCCAAATCATTTTTTTATTGTTTTCTAAAAAAAATCCAAAAAGATTAGAACTATCTTTGTTTTTATGCATTTTAATTTAAAGAAAGAAAACCAATTTCAAACCCCCTTTCTAACCATGTTTTTAATATTTAGTTTAACGAGAATTTAAAATAAAGGCTCATTGATAAGAGAACGATCATGAGTTAATTACACTATATTTCATTTTAATTCATGGTAAAAAATTTGTATTTAACTTCAAGACAGCTAAAGTTGTGTCAAACCAATGGCCCGATACTCGTTCAGTTTCATGCACTCATTTTCGGACAAAAAGCCGAATCCTATATTAATAATCATCATGATTCACGATACAGTCCTGGTCCGGAAAATTGCCGTCTTCTAGCTTGAAGTCAAAAGCATAAATATCAATAACTTGGTTATTATACTTTATACACAAGTGTCTGGACTAAACAGTATGAGAAGACAAACTTCGCGTTGGTCCTTCACATCCCTTTGAGCTGAAGCTTCTAACTTGGGGCTGTTAGAATGAAGTCGGGGTTCAGGTTTCAATTTTTGTGAGTTGTTGAGTTTATCATCCTCTATTACCGCTAGACTTTTCTTTGGTCCTGGCCAACTTGCTAGCTGGAAAATGTAGTCTAGCCATAAGGGGGCGTGGTGCTCGTGTTTCCCGCTCAAATCCCCGCACACAGACAAATCCTGCAAAGCAATATTACCATCTGTTTAGAAAGGCTGGGTTTCCGCATAAAGCTTATCCAGAAAACTCACCTGTTACAACTGTGTAATCTGTTTGATTCCTAGGGAAAGTTGTTTGTTCTGTGTTCATTTATTTATTGGCTGTTTCCCTTAGCCATTGATGGAAAAAACAAAAAAAAAATTGTTCCTTATATTTAATATAATGCTTGGGATTTATTAGTGCCGACTTACTTACTGAGTTAACGAATTCACTGGTATATGAAGTATCTAAGCAAGAGCTCTTACTACATAACAAGGAACAAATATGGTCTTGTACTACAAGACCGGAGGATTAAAATTATTTCACAAATCATTAGCCGAGTAGAAAATATATACTGGAACTAATTTAAATATGATAAGCAAGAAAAAATTACTTGGATACGAGAACATAGGACCTACTGTAAAATGGGTCAATCTGTTATGGAGATTTTCTGGTTTGTAGAATTAGGAGACACTAGTCCTAAATGGGACTGAAATGGCGAGAATAGCTGTTAGAATAAGGTGTCTACCCCGTGCACACAGGACAATCTTGTGCACAGCCATTTTTTTCAAAACTGGACCAACATCTATGCATAAATAAGATCAATTATGCGTACGGTCTGCATAGAAAAATAGCGCAATATGAAAGTTTTGGTTTTAAAAAACTACAGTGAATTGTGCATTTTTCTTATCGAACCAAGCAGTATGCATATAAAAATTATAGACCTAATTCTTACATAGATTTAGGTGCGTTTTGAAACCGCACAGGACTTCCCCGGACACATAGTGCACATGAGAGGATCCTCATGCTTGCTATCAGGGGTTTCAGTTAGCTCTTATTTGATAAATTATAGGATAGCAGCGCCCTTTCTGTTATGACAGTTATTCCCATATCTAATAGTGGCTGATCACTACCTCTATAAATAAGAGAGGATGTCTCATGTAATTCAGATTTTGACACTCATTGAGAAATAACAGCCGAAGTGCATTTTCAGTCTCTCTCTCTCTTCTCTTCTCTCTTCTCTCTTCTCTCTTCTCTCTTCTCTCTAATCCTCTGATTTCTAATCTCTCTACTAACCCTAAATTCCTATATATCAAGATTCAAATTACTATCTACTTATCAGAATAATACTGAAATCTGATTAATAATTAAACTCCTCCTCCTCAGTGGAAGAAGGAAGTTACAAACTGAGAAATACAGACACAAGAAGACCTAGTAGAATCGAGAGGCCCGCAAGCACTCTCCTCACCATTCACTCTCTACAAAAAATGGCTTACTCCTCTCCTAGCAAACCAGAACTAAATAGTCAAACGAACAAGGGTCAGAACAAGACCCCAAAATTAACCTACTACCAAAAGACACGGCTGACTACTACAAAAAACATGCTAGGTCTGCTAACTCTTAGACCACTAGAAGTAGTGTTGCCTACTGCTTGTTCCTTCTTAGATTTCCTCTTGTAAGTCTTGTGTGCAAATGTAACTCTATCACACTATAATATTTCTCTATCACTAAGAAGCAAACAATTGTTCAACTTTGGATGGTTTTTATAATGTGCTCAATGATTACCTTTTTTTCTGGCGATTTGCAACCTTAGGCCCTATTTTCAATTATGTGGCTCCATTTAGCTTACTGAATTGTTATCTTTTCCATGTGTTTTTATCCTCTCACCTGAATAATTGTTATACATTTGTGTAGTTCTCCAGTTATTTTGCGTTTTGGCCATTTACTGAAGTGGGCTGAGGCTTTTTAAGATTGAATAGTTCGGTTAGGCTTATTTGTGATAGGCCAAAAATGTTTTCCGTGCGATACATCACCAAATGACCGGGGGGTATCAGTGGGGAAGCTCATAGTTTCGTCTCCAGGGCTTGAGCTCTTGTTTGACTTGGCAATGACCATGTCAAATCCTCTTTACTCGTTTTCCTCCCTTCTACTTGTGTAATTATAACTCCACAAAACGCTAACCTGAGAGTCATGGATGGTGGATATCACATCATGGTGGCATTTACAATGTGCTGCATTTTAGGAGATTTAAGTCGCACTAGTGTATTATCCTTCAGTGATTACCCCTCACTTTATTTGAAAGATTGCAAACCAATGATGCTGTTCAGTTTTTATACCAAAGCAGGATAAAATCTGACAACTAAATCTTACCTCTCCAAAAGCACTGCTGAATTTCTGTTGTTGATAAGCCTGGTTGACAAAAAGCGCATGATTAATTCCTCTTTCTGATAAATAGTAATTCTTAAGTCATCGACAAATCATAGTTGAGAAGCCTTTACCCTTAAATATTGATGGAATGGATGTTCCAAAATAAACTGTTCGCCTATTAAGATTCCAAATCAAACTTCGGGGAACATTAATTGGGTCCAGACTTGTGACATGGTCAGCAAATACCTGCATTAAATGATATGTTTAGCACTGTTTAATATTACAAAGATATAAAATGTAAAAGCAGAAGACATTTTAAATCTGAGATTTCACGTCGCTCTACCTCATTGACTTGAAAATAGGTGCCATTTAGCGGAAAGCTTCCTCGCATGGCTGTTCGACATGGTATCTGTCAATAATTAATCATAAATTCAAGTCACCCAATTAAAATGCTTGGAGATAACAAATGGTTGACATCATAAATTTGATCAAGATCCAGACCAGGATTGTCCCTCGCACTATCTGTGAATCTGCTTCACGAATACTGTTGCATGAGAAACATTCCCTCTCATTACACAGTTGGCCATCTCCATGGAAGCTGCATCTGCTTTTGGGTGGCTGTATAGAATCAGCTGTCTCACCTGATGCAAGCATTAATGCAAATCACAAAAATCAGAAAATGAAACAAATGATATCTCCGTGAACTTTCTTAACCTGTACTGCTACATCATGAAGACACGGACCTAAAACCTATTTAAATACATAAGAAAAGGCCATGGTAATTGAACTGCTAATTAGCCTACCTGGAGTCCATATGGCAAGAAGGTACTTGCAAGGATCATCAGCTTCTCGCCTCTCCCACTGGATAACAGAAGCAAAGCAATCAGTTATGCATCATAAGATAGAGAATTCAATTATCAGAGTGAACAGTAACTAACCCCTTCCAGAAGAGGGTGTGAATCTGGGAGTTCGTAACTGCAAGGTGAACACGGAATCAGCACATGTTACTGAAGCTTTTCAATATAATAATTCAGTGGATTTGATGTAATTTGGTGTCTGTTGAAATTTATATTAGCTACTTAAACTTCAATAAATGCCAGATTTCTATTATCATTTTTCTGGGAAATTCATCTCATCTTTGAGATTCTGGATAAATGCCAGTCTTACACTGACTGAATAGCTTTTAAACTTTTGTTTGGAAGCGGAAATTCCTTTCTTATCCCTATATTTCCCTAGTTTAATTGTTGTAATATTCATTTAGTTATTTCACTCGCATTTTTTATGGAAACTTGGGGGTGGGGGGGGGGGCTTACACATGGTGCTCAGTTCGCAGTCGGCTCACATTCTTTAGCTTGGGCGTAGGAATAGAAGCTACTTCTGGATTCAAGGCAACCAACGCCTTTGACATTCCATCTTGAAGTTCCATGTTTCCTTGCATGTAATTTTGCAAATTAAGAGTGAACTCTTCAATGTTAAGTTTGATCGTAGGAATTTCACAACTATCTTCATAGAATGCATCCTCTATATCATTTTCTAAAATTTGTGCGCATTCCGCTTCGGGTGTTGCTGGTTCTTCAATGATGGGTTCACATGTTACTATTCCAGATTTTGCTTCCAGTTGCTTTCGTTCATTTTCTTCAGCTGTAGTTGTGTTTGCAGGGAGAGGCAATGGTAACTGACCGACGATCTCAGATGGGTTTAGATCAGACTCGTTTCCAGCTGTGCTGACTATACTTCTCTGCTCTGGTCCTGGTAGGGCTAGCCTTGCACTGCATCCAAAGTTTATCTGTAAATTGATTTATCATGACTAAACACAAGCAAGTCATCATTATTTCAAGGTGATTTTCAATGCACCAATGTAGTCGATCAGGATGGCAATCATGCAATGTAATGCATTCATTACTGACAATAATAAATCATTTAAAAAATTCATGTACTATTATAAATACCTTGCAAATGCACTAGCAAAGTGTCTGCATTCTCCTCTCATTGGACATGCATTGCAATTTGGTTTGCTTTTGGTACAAAAGACCTGCATTGATTTTGGTTTTTACTCCAACTATAAACAACTGAGTATGACTAGTCTCTAATGTAAATTATAGACCAGAAGTTCTTGACCTTTCCAAATGTAATCATCTGGTAATGCAGCTCATACCTGTAATATAACGAAAAATACATCTGATCAATAGATGACTGACTTGCAACTTACAGAATTCATGAAAATACTTGTACCCATTCATTAACTAATGTAAATTGTAAAGAACTATTTACAGCGTTCTTTGATCTAGCTTGCAAAGTCGGGGCCAGAGATATTTTTGTATAGATTCCAACACTGGGTACCTGTATCAGACCGTATATCAGTAGAGTTCTTATCTGAATAAATTATAGGCTTAGAACAGCATTTCTATTATACTCACAATTCAAGTAGATGCAACTGCAATGACTCTGGCAGTGGCTGGAGGGGTACCCATCCCAGCCTTACTGCTATACGCCCAACATTTGTGTCCACCTATTATATATACATATAGGTGTAAATGTTCAGAGTGTTCAATTTTATATTGTCTTGCATTTGCATAAACTGTTTCCAACTTACCGGGAAAGCAAGATGGTGCAGTGTCAAGAGTCGTACGCATTCTACACTTTTCAACCCCAACCCCCTTATGCTTAGCAAGTATTCTCTGCATGCACGAATTAGATTCTCAATAAATATGATGCACGTTTACTTGTGCTTGGGTGACATGGACAGTGTGCATGTCAATGCAAACTGCAAACAGCTAGTGATTTGGGAGTTTGAGATTTTTACAGCATTATGGAAATAGTATGTGCTAACACCATTTATATGGTAATAAGAATATCATTGAAACAGTTGAATTGACCTCCTAAACTTACTTTGCTTGATCAGGAGGGACATCCCTCAACCATTCAAGATCGATGCCTCCATGTTCTTCAACCAGTCGATTTAGGAAATCCTGCATAGTATATCATGCAAAATTTGCTATGCAAGGCTTTTATTTCTATGGAATGCACTGATATATAAATTCCACGTAAGCTCTATCATACCTTTATACGCCCAGCAAGCATGTTGTTCATACCCCGTTCTTTAATGGCATCAGCAATTTCATTGACATTTGCACATCTTACAGCATCCCAATCTAAGGAATCCATGGTATCTGCTGTCTTTTCTCTTTTCCCTTCCTTGAGCTGCGCCTGAATCCGTAATTTATCCCAGTCCACTTCTTTCTTTTTATCCTTTCCAGGCTTCCTGCCCTTTGGTTTTATTGAGGCAGCATTTATCTCTGTGCTTTGATTCATCACAATATAGTTTTGGTCTCCAGAATTTGACTCTGCTGTTTTATGCACGAGATCTTGAGTCTGTGCAGAACTGTCCAAAAAGATTTGCTGCACATTACCTTGATTGTGAAGGTGAAATGGCATACTTTCAGATAGAGAAATTGCAGCTTGATTCTCGGACTCTCTTGCTTGTGAACTTGATTTGTTCATGTTGTTCTCATCTTTGTCACATGAGAAGCCACTTGGTGGTGCTTCCATTTTTAAAGAATCAAAGCTGTGACATTCAAGTGCTCCTGCGTTGATGCAGAGATTCAAAGTATACTCATTTGATGGGGTCATGGATTCTTCCAATGAGGTTTGAATAACATCTGATCTGTCCAAGTCCTCTGATTGTTTGTCATGCTCCATACCAAAAGATGTATCAAATGCAGCTTTAAGGTTCTCAGATGACTTGGTTCTCACGCTGCCAACTCCATACAACTTGGTTGAAGTTGCCATTTCTAAAAGCTTGCTGAAACCAGTCGTGTTGTCCATAATATTGTGCTTGGCTACGCTTGATAAGTCCTCTGCTTCTGAGTTGCTATCTGAACATGACCCTATTTTCTCGGAATTTTGATCAACTGAAAATCCTCCTGATATTTGAGATGAAATGGCAGAACCTTGGGAAGAAGCTATGTCAGTTAATTCCTTCTGAGTCTCCCCATAACATGGTTTTTCCTGCCTTGCCTGGGTGATAATGGTACCAGTGGGTTTGCTCATTGAACTGGGTTGTTCCCCAGTGTTGCCTTCTATTGATTTCAACAGTATACAGTTCGATTCATCTGCTAAGCTGGTACTTCCTGGGGAATCATTGCTGTTGAGTGCTTCTTTTCCTTCAGAATGCTCAGTGATGTGTTTTGTCAGAGAACTCTGGCAACAAACTGATTGAATCAATATATTGTCATCCCATTTTGTATTCTCCTTTGGTTCAATGATGAGGGGTTGTGGTTCGTTGGCAAACAAGCTTGTGCTTTCCTCATGGTATATTTTGCATTTGCTGCTTTCATTTAGAGGAAATCGAGCAACAAGTGACATGAATGCAGAACTGTCAACAAAGAAAATTTCAATGAATTTCATTGCCATGACATCTCTCAGGTTTACAGCTGTCCATTAATTAAACTTGCATAATACCTGGAAAGATGGTCTGAAACATTTTGAGTGAGGAAAACTCCAACAACAGAATCCACAACCGAACCTTTCCATTGAGAAAAGCGCCTATCACCTGTTGAATTAGCTTTTATATCAATACATGCAATATGTGACCAAAGCCTATAAGTGCAAGGAGAAGTGAGCCTTTTATTAGTTAGATTTTCTCAAGGCTGCAATAATGGTGCTTGGAGATGGTTCTTCCAAATCTTGCATGGTGGTGTTTTGACATTTTAGCCTGTCTTCAAATCAGGTTGTAAGCAGCAATTATAAAACACAGGGATATCAATATATTTAATTTTATTGATTCAGTAACGGGTGTGGCTATCCAAATTAAACTGCAGTAAGTACAATTTTTATGAAATTTTATATTTGTTGCTTATAGCATACTTGGAAGTCTATACAAAAGAAGAATATTGAAAATGATATTATATGTCTTGTTGTTCATGTGTAGGTTCATACATTTCCGTTTGTTAACCCCCAAAACTTAGGTTTCAAAAGCCATTTCCATAAGTCGAGATAAAACTCCTATAACATACTTACCTCGTAAATCGTAAAAGCTATTCTCAAAAGATAATCTAAACAGACACTTAACAAATACGTGGCCCTATATTTTCTTCTGAGTGTTATCCTTAACACAAGACTAAGCATTTTAGATGATTCCACCAACATGGCGACACCTATGTTTGCTTTCAGTTATACAAGAGTAGGATTCTTGCCTATAATTATTCTAATGCAGGAAAAAAAATAAATGTTATCATTATCTTCCTAAACCAGTGTATTTCCTATTCAGTTGATTTTCTCACTTCTTCACCTTGGGTACAAGATGAAGGTAATGTGTTGTTAGATATGCATGTCAAAGATGACTAATCTCATATTCTTGCAAGCATTGCAACAATACCTTGTACCAGATGCATTCGGGCAATAAATGAGTCCGCTCGTCCACGGAATACTCTTCGTTCTTCTTCCCACCATTTGGCCTTTTCTTCATCCGTTCCATCAATCCCATGACAATTTATATCTATCATCAAAAGCTTCCAAACTTTATCAGTCTCCTCATCGAGATCAACTTTAGGTCGTGGCAATCGTTTTCTGATGGGATCAAATGACCCCTCATATGGAATGATGGCACCGTCTCCTTGATTTTTCTGTTTGTAAGGGATTAGGGCATTTAGCTCATGAGATGAACTGGCTCTGACATTTATATCTAGGTGTCTAAATTTCTCTGCCAGTGCTTCCATTATCTGCATGTAATTAGCAGCATCTGCAACAACAGCTTATGGGTATCAGGAAAACTTAGTAAATTGTTTTTCTCTTTGACAACTATGATATAATTGAATATAGAAAAAAAGTTTATTTAAAATACCCAATGCCATGGTCAATGACGGCTGGTAACCATTCAACAGGAAGTCAAGATGCATTTGATTTGTGCTAGCAAATGTTGAAATGGCACGTCTTATTCTGTTTTCCCTCGTTGATCTTTTTTTCTTGAATGATGCATGCATATTTTCTGCAACCAAAGTATCAAGTGTTTGCATGTAAGAATTGTTTGGTTGTCTTGTGAACTGATTTGGCAGGATGTTAAAGTTTCTGGTAGAGGTAAGTGTAGCGTAATCACGAAATTTAGTTGGGGTTTTGGATCTTCTTTTAGTTGGCCTTGTCTGACAGAAAGATACGAGGCTTTCAAATGCTTGAGATCGGTCATGACTAGCTCTATCTGTTGCTTCAAATGTGACTGGGTTCTTTACTGCATTATATTCACAAGAAATCAAGCACTTGGGACTTGATGCACAAAGATCATTGGGATATCTCTCAAACCATTGATCCTTTGTGGGACTCAAAGATGTCCTTGATGCATTATTAGAGGTTGATACCTTCCCACTTCTCCTTTTCTTCTGAAAAGCGGGAAATTGAGGATGGAGCCTTTCATATGCATGCAATCCATTATAATGCACCCCAATCAGATTCATGTGGCTGATATCTGCATGGTCAGTAGTAGTGGAGTGTTTTCTTTTGGTACCACCCATATGTAATCCTGTGGTCAGATTTCCAGTTTTACTGGTGTTGGAATTATTTTGACTTGATTGTGTTTCAGATTTTTCATGCCCATCCTGGGTATTCGTCACCACGCATTTTCTTTTCCAGCTCTTCACAGAGTTAGCCCCAGGAGTATTGATGTTTGCGAGAGGTGTATTTGGGGATGTATGTGTTTCTTCTGACACACCTGACCCTTTGCCAATCTGCAGAATCACATTTTCTGTTACCAAAGTGGTTTCACCTCCTGGTTGCTCTCTTAATTCAAAATTCAAGGACCTCCTGCAAGACTTCTCAGTAAACCCAGGCAAGATAGACTCAGTTGATTCTACTTTTACTTCTGTTGGTGGCGGTGTAGTAGTCTTATTTAGTCCTTTCTTTCTCACGTACTTCCTCTTGCCAGTTGGAGTTTCTTTTGGTTGAGCAGGCTTTGGGGTAACTGGCTTTCTGGCACTGTTTGGTTTGCCTTCTTTTATGACCTTGGGTCGGTGTTTTCTCCTTCTTTGTTTTGGTGTTGGTGTTTGATTCAAATCAACAACATGGCTGCCTCCCTTGTCAGGGTTGTGATTCTCCTTTAATGGCGTAGAAACAGCAGCCAATGATGATTCCGTGACGGCTTCAGAGAGTTCTCGGTTGTCTGGTGTTTTGCTGTTGGTGCTGGGGACATTTTTCTCCAATTCCACATAAAGCTGCATTCCTACAGCTTGTCTGCTTTCTCCTCTGATTGCTTTATCTGGCGTGGGAGGTGCAAGGTGTGAAATAGTTTTCCCACAACAAGTACTTGTCTGAGAGGCACTCGATGAAGTGCCTGGATACAAAAACACAAATTTACGTGAATGTCATGGAGAATTCACTAAGAAAAAAGAGGGATGCCAATTAGTTCATGCACTCGGTTTGATCAAATATTTCGACAGGGGGTCTACGAGATGCAAGTTATTATAACAGAATAGTTATTTCTATGGATAAGAATTTTTTAATCGTGCGAGGGAAGAGGTTGGCTATTCAGTAGAGATGTTCTAAGATCGAAATTAAAGGAGAGGAGAGAAAAAACATCGTTTGCTAAATGTTCACTTACCTTGGGGTTCTTGGGGAATGTAATTAATGGTATTGCCCGGGGTTTGCTCAAGAGAAACATTATGGTGGCTCGGTGAAACACTGGCGAGGTTCGATAGAGAGTTGGTCTGCGAGCTGGACTCGGGAAATAGTGAGTTCCTCCCTTCATTTTTGGTGCCTGGATGGGTGGTCCCTCCGAAGTGTATAGATGCAGCATCTGCCAGAGCCAAGAGATCGGAAAAGCTCACACCTTCCAAGCCTGAAACAGCTACAGCGGTGGGCTTCGCACAAGTTCCAGCAGTGTCACCTCCAATGCTCGTTACTGCAGAAGTAGATTCTACCGAGTCCTGCATCTTCACGTGTAATCCTGCACCAGGCGATGACTGAGCACATGCAACTACACTATCGGTATAACTGGCATGAGGTGAAGCACATGAACTAATCTTCAAGAAATTTGCTTGTGTCAGCTGACTTCCATCCCCATCAGCACAGATCGGCTCTGTTCTGGGAAGAACAGGCTTCAGAGGGGTGGTAGGGATCCAGGAAACCTCTTTTCCGCATGACTCTCCCTCCTCCATTCTTCTGCTTTAGCCAACAAGAACTCTTCTTTCTCACTTCGTATCTTAACTGCTCCAGGTGTGAAAAAAAAAACGTCAGGAGCAAAATTGGCGAGTGTGATTACTCCAGATGCTCAGTGAAGCTCCAAATTTCGCTGATTTGGTCCAATCTTGATCTTTTCTTCCGTAAACGACACACCGATTGTCAGGTCCATTTGAAGGGATGAACCTGCAAGAGGAAATTAGAAGAAATCTGAGAAACCGACATCAATAATCTGTGAGAAATTGCTGTTTAATGAGATGGAAAATACAGAACAAAAGAGAAGCGTAAATGCTATTGAGGGTTATCTAGAGGCGGGTTTCTTGATTAACCTTCATACAGTAACCGGTGACTGACACCGATAGTAAATGAAAGCGGTGACTGAAGATGAAGGATTTATGTCATTAAATCATCAATTAATTTGGAATACAGTTTGTTTAGAGGGCTTGTAACTAGAACCAAAGTGTGATTCTCTTTGAAACATAAGCTTCTTCCATGCGCTAAATCGAAACCACAATGAAATAGAATACCTGAGAAATTCACGGGCTGTTGGTTGCTGTAGGTTCTGAGTCAATGCCGGAGAGCGGACTTCACATACCCAATAAAAATTTTGGAGCTAAAGAGAAGCAGATTCTCTCTCCAAGTGAGAGAACTGGGAAGTGTTAGCTATGATAGCCTTTTTGCCTGTTGGCTAGGAGATGAGGGGAAATTATTTATTCTTCGTTTTGGGAAGTGATCTATTTCCATTTCTCTCAACTGAATTGGTGGTTATTCTCTGTTGAAGTAGTACGATGTACGTTCACATGATATAAGAGTTATAATAAAATAAGAATATCATTCGTCAATAATATTTTTTATTTTTTAATATTTATATAATTATCCTGCATGTTAATTCTAAGGCCGAATTATTTATTGTTAGTTTGGGAAGTGATGTATTTCCATTTCTAGCAACTAAATTGGTTATTAATCTCTATTACGATGTACATTGTTAAAGTATCAAAGCTAATAATAAAATAAGAGTATCACTAGTCAATAATATTTTTAATTTTTTTATATTTATATAATCAAGAGTTTTATATATTACATGTGAAAATATATTATAGTTATTTTGATTTTAAATATAAAATATATTTTATAGTCTTTAAAGTAGGTCTTATATTTAAAACTGAAAAAAATAGTTTCTGACCAAAAAAGTTAAAGCTTGCGCATATATTGGTTTATACCAGTTGATTTGATTAATGACTTATATTTTTACTAAATCATTTGCAAAACCATTAGTTGAAGGGAAAAATAAATTGAGAACAAATTAACGGAAAATCGTAACATGAAGAAAGAAGGGAAGAGGTGGAAGGATATAATTGTGAAACCGCAGAAGTCAGAACCAATAGCGCGTGAAGCGTCGAAGAAGGAAAGGAACACGTGATAGGTGTGGGTACAGGGTCGGGTAATGTGGCAGCATGGCTCTCACGCTAGGCACGGGATCTCAAGATGAAAAGTCCATTTTGGGTCTCCTTTGACGTCATCTTTACGCCGTTACCTTTGCCGGCGTCAGTGGACCTCACTCTCATTCAGTCGTTCACACTGTTATGGTGATACCATGCTGAGCATTTCTAATTCCGGAAAATTCCTTGTTACCCTTTTTCTGTTTGCTAGAAAATTTAATAATTCATGTTACGTTTTAGAGTATAAGTACTACAAGTATCATTTCTTTTTTTAAAAAAAAAAATACGTACTACTATTTCTTGTATTTAAAACTTAGTTGAAAAAATAAAAAAAATCAAACATTATTTTAAAACAAACTTTGTCGTACAATTTTGAGTTACATCATATACGGATCTTATATTACATATCGATCCAAAACAACAACATGCAAGCTTCAAATATTGCAATTCATTATTGCCAGTTTTAGGGCTTATTACTCACTATTTATAATTTATCAATTCATTGAGTATTTCTATTCTTCTCACCAACATAGCAACTTATCAAGCTTGATAACAGATGCTCCCTCTAATTTTTAAAAAATGTCAGTTTAGGATATTTGAGTCAGGACCAAAAAGTCATTCAATACTACAAGTTATTGAAGAATCTATTTAAAACGTTTAGACTACTTTTAAAATGTCCTTGCAATCCCTTCTTTATGATGCTCACTAAATTAAAAATGAATAATAAATGCTTTAGATATGATTAAATATAGAGGGAAAAAAACAGAAATTAGATACGCTAATAAACCGGGCAAAACAATAAAAAAATCATATATAGAAAATTAGTTACTATTCATGACTTGACAGGGGTTATCTTCGTGGAATTCTGAAACGGGCCCATCCAACCCCTTTAGTGGCATTCTTCATACTCACTATTGAAAGTTGCGTCATGTCGTGAGTTAGTTAAATTAGTTATTCTCTCTTTCTTTCTTTTTTTCTTTTTTTGTTTGGATTAGCTTTAAAGAATAATTATATTACCGACTAAATTGCGACCGAGCTTCTAACAGATGGAGCAGTGTTTTTCATTGAGGCTCCTCCATTTCTTGTTGATATTGTTCGCTATGATTGTATTCTTTAGTTACTATAATTTAGTTGTGCTGGTAGAGATCTAGAAAAGGTAAAAAACAAAAAAATAGTTTTCATAAGAATCATGATTTTTTATTTTGGGCCATGACCCCTTTCATTTTTTTTTCTCATTCTTTTCACTTATCGTGTTTAATACTTTATCATTACCTTTTCAGAGACATGGTCCCTACATTAAAAGGCTTTATTACTTTCTTTAATTATTTCAGTTTAAGTCGTTAAACTTACACATAAAGACAAGCGCACCCCTACTACTTTATATTTTATCACGCCGTACTATTTATAAGTTATAAATAATATATATAATATTATTTTTATATTTTCTGTACTAAGTACAATTATACTATTTTTAAAAATTGCATTCATATCAGGTTATCCAATTAAACTATGTGATAAGTTGTTTTAATTGAATGTATCAGGAAAAAAAAGTTGTTTTAAGTTAAACATATATATACGCAGATATATGTTTCAAAAAAAAAAATGTTGTAACTTATAATTAATATTTGCACATGTCTAAAGTTTACAGAAAATTGTACAACCATCAAATCAGAGATCCAACAAGTTAAATAAGGAGGAGAATTTTAATTAGGGACTATTATAGTATCTTATTTTTAATTAGGGGCCAAAAAGACTTAATGGACTAAAATGAAAATAAGTTTATATATAAAATGTAACATTTTAATTTTTATTCACATTATTTAAGCAATATTAAGAAATGATTTATTAAAATGATTTTAGGTTTAGAGTAGATTAAATACGTTATTTGAGATTTATAAATATAAAATTAAGGAAAAAAATAATGTCACGAGATTGAATATTAAAAAAAATAATGTAACGTAATTGAACATTAAAAAAAATCATAATTACTAATATTAGGTTGAATTTGGTGATATTATTTTATAGTGATTTACAAAATAATTATTATATATAGATAATTTATATAAAATGGGTAACTCTGATCATAGTTCTAAATTATATTTTTTAGAAAAAAAGTTGTTTAAAAGGAAAATAGAAAAAAAGAAAAGAATGAACATTATAATGTGTAGGGCCACACTATTATAATATATTCCTATTATTCCATCACCTCTTCTTCCTCCCTCCCGTGCGCCATTCCTTCCATTCCTTCTGCTGGGTTTCTTCCCGTCAGATCTTATGTGATCTATTAACGGAGGATTATGATATTTTTGAGCTTAAATCATTTATCATAAAATTTTTCAACTTTAATGCTTATTTTTAAATGTTTTTTTGAACATTGAGAGCTTTCTAAAAGTATAGATTTTGTTGGAAGTAGAGGAAGTTTGAAGATTAGGGTTTGAAGAAAGTATGAATATTCACCAAATGAAAACAATAGAATTATAGAAGTTATTAAATACTTACATTTCATTAGTTTATTTTGTTGAATAAAATTACTTTTTACTTTTTAAGTTTGTTGATATTGAACCTAAGTGAGAGAAGAGGGGTTTTAGTTTTTGAAACAAATTGTTAGTTGAAACTTTAATAATTGGTTATGGATAACTTAAAAATGCTTGTTAGTTTGTGTGGTTTTTCTATCTATGAGAGAATTATTACAAATTTTTAAGGTATTTTTGGAATGAGCAATCTAGACATTATTTGGATAAGTAATCATTTCAATTATAAACTATATGTGATGAGGATCTTGTGTTTAAATTTTCATGATGCTTGGACTTAATTTAAATTGCCATTACATGCTCGATATTCTTATTCAGAAAATAAGTTTTTGATCTAATAGTGAAAATTAAGGCTTATAAACTTTCTTGTTTTTTAAAAGTGATTTGAGATTAAATCAAAAGTTATAAAAAAGTTTAAAATTTGTAAAATTCATGGGTGAGGCTTGAATGGACAATTTGTAACAAAATGATTGATCTAATTAACTAAAAGGTAATTATGAGTTTGAACACTTGAGATTATAATTTGGGAGATTATAGTTTAAGTTGAACATTTATTAGTTAGTTAACGATTTTAATGAATATAATAAAATGGATGAATAATGAGAGTATGTTAGAATGATGAACAGTCTATATTTTGTTTTAAACAATAGTTTACTCTCCATATTAGAAACCTCTCAACTTCGAGAATGGCGTTACGAGAGCGTGATCGGAGTCGCGAGAGAGTGCCGTCGGAGTAGCCGCCGGAGGAAAAGGGTGCTTTGAGGAGGAGTCAGAAGAAGGTTCGTGATGGAGAGGGGGTTTTCTCATCCCCAAGAAAGATAGTACCAAGGGATGAGGTCTGGATGCATGATAGTGAGATAGAGAAAGAAGATGGCAGCATTAATAAGGACGATAGAGGAGGTGTGGATGAAGGTGGATCTTCGAAAGATGTTGCAAAGTCAACAGCGAAGATCGTGACAAAACCTAGTGTTGGTGCGAGTAAATGGAAATCATTTAAGCAAGCAGTTACTCAGGACCGTGAGGGCGATGTAGAAGAAGAATATGACTGGTGGAGTGGTGAGAGATGGAAATCAAGAATTACAGTGCTTATGCGAGATGATGGTCCGGATATTATTATC
>JBAGKO010000010.1:11562112-11575031 GCA_037177275.1 Acacia concinna
TTAGCATGCAAATGTCAAAAAAACATTAGGGGCCTTTTGTAATCTTAATGTTCACTTGTCATTTAACAATAGTTTTAGTGTTTGCTGTTAGGACGTTTCTGGTTTTTTGTGAATCCCCTTAATGTACTTGTCAAAGTCATTACTAGTTTTGTTAATGGCGGACCATTATATATGCATATGGTCATTACTTTATGTTTATGGAAATTAAGTCTTTAATGTTCATTACTATGTTATTGAATCTTATCCACTAATATTTGGGTGAAGCCAACGAATATTCTTTGAATCCATGACAATTGATTATAATTTCTTTTAGGTTAAGGTGCTTAAATAGCCATGAACTTTTCTCAAAAGTGTAAAAGTAACCATAAATTATTTTTGAGTGTAAAGTAACCATGAACTTTAGAAAAGTGTGCAAAACCGTTAAAGTACTGTTCAAAACCATTAATTGTAATATCTTGATATTTTTAGCTCCCTAAATGATAAATTCAGGATGAGTAAAGGGTCAAAATCAGTAGAAAATGAGGTCCAGAAAAAGAATAAGAGGAAATCCAGAGAAAGCAGCAACAATTTGCTGAAATCTTTTATAAAGTAATTTTCGGAGAAAAATTTATTTTGTGAGTTCTAAGTAGTGAAAAACTTTGAAATTTTTATTAAAGCCTTCTAAAATATTTAGAATTTTTCCTCTATTGGTTTTGACTCTTTACTCATCATGAATTCTTCATCTATGGAGCTAAAAATATCATAATGTTACAGTTAATTGTTTCGCACACTTTTCTAAAGTCCATAGTTACTTTTGCACCCATAAATAGTTTATGGTTCCTTTTGCATTTTTGAGAAAAATTTATGGCCATTTAATCATCTTAACCCATTTTTGTTCAAAAAAACCAATTGAAGCATTTTGTGAAAACCATTACGAGGATAGTCAAACCCTTTAGAGGTTATTTGGTAGGAGGGGAGGGGAGGGGAATGGAGGAAAAGAAAATTTTAAAAGTTGAATTTAAAGAAATTGAAGAAGTATGGTTATAAAATTTTAATAAAGGAAAAATGTAACATAAAAAAGTATAAAAAATAATTTAAAACTTTTAACCCCACTTCTTTAATTTTTTAAAATTCAAGTTATAAAAAAACCTTGTTGTGTCAAGAATAAAAACCATAACGATTATGGTTAATACCATTACTTTTATTGTGAATCTCATGACTCATTTGGTTAAAATCAATAGGAATAGTTGGTACATGTTGGACAAATTCTTGCCATTTTCAAGTACGATGTAAAAAACCATTATGGTTATAGTCAAAACCATTACTCTTATTTAGTACTGCGAATTCGGTTTGACCCGAGCCCGTCAGGCTAGCCCATGTCATGTCACGGGTTAATCAGGTTGGGTTAAAGCAACTTGACCTCTAAATGGTAGCCAAACCCGATTAACTCGCTAGCCTAACATACTCGCCTTATGCCTTCAGTCCTTTACAACTTCAAAAAAATTGAATTTTACTTATACGCCAGACATACTTTTTGATGCAAAATCTAAGTCAGTCCACTAAAATAACTCAAATAAGTATTATGAAATCAAATCAGCCACAAATTCATACATGACAATTGACAAAAAGAACTTCAAAGCTTCCTCAATCTTCAGTCATCAAAGCCACTGAGATGTGAGAGGTCTAGAAACTCATTCATTTAGGAGACTAAGAGAGTCACTGTAACTCACTGTGGAGGGAAAAATAATCTGCAAGACAAGATCTTCTGTGCATGTGCAATCGCTAGTATCACCAATCACCAACGTCATCACCGTAAGAAAGAGAGTAGAGACGGAGAATGGCTGCTGACTCAGATATGAGAGGAAGGAAGGGTGGCTGTCAGCGCTGGGGAAGGGAACTAGAGAAATGGCTCACCAGCATCGCTTACTAGTCCCGCCTCCACAGCGACTCTGGCATCAGAGGCTTGGAGAGGGAGAGAAAAATGACAGATCGCCTGTACTAACAACGAAGGAGACAAGGAGTAAGTGGTGAGTGATGGTCTGAGGTCTGACGGTGACGGATCGTGGGAGCAAGAGACTCAAAGTCTTGGAGTTGGACTAAGCTGAGGGAGAGGGAGTGAGTTTGTGTTTGTGTGTGTGAGATCTAAGAGACTGAGAAGAGTGAAAGACTGACTGACCAAGGGAGTGAAAAGTGTGTGATGTGTGGAAGGGGTAGTCACACATGTCGAGCCACCCGTTTAACCCGCGGGTTAAACAAGAAGAGCCTGTTTAGCCTAAAATTAAACGGGCCATTATTTCTGCCACCCAAACTTGTTTAGTTTTACGAGCTGGCAAGTTCACCCGAATTACTAACACTACTCTTATTGCAAATTCCACTAAAAATTTGGTTATGACCTTATCTATATGAAAATAAATACAAATACTTAACATTTGCATCAACATGCATATCTATGATAACAAATTAGATGTCACTGGCACATTTGTGCTTTCAATAACCTTGATTAATCTATGAACACATTTGTGCCTTTAGCAACCATGATTAATCTTAAGCAAAATTATAAGACAGCTTCATTGATTAAGGGGTTCACATTTATCCTCTACTATACAATCTAATCCCAAAAGGCTACTTTTGGCCACATAGTTACAACTTTATCGCAAAAATAGGTTAACAGATCCCCACAAATTTACAATTTCACCCTATACAAGGTTAGCAAAAAATTGAACATTTGGGCATAAGTTCAGACAATATCACTGAATCTTTTTCCTCTTGTTGTCAATACGGTGTGCCACGATCAGCTCCAAAGTAGCATGTCTCTCTCTATTCATCTCGTGATTGACAAGCCATCACATAAGATTTCTCTTATACTTAATGATCTCTTCATCTCCATAGTTAAGGGTGTGGTTGAGCATCCAATTGTGCAACCAGATGAGGACATGGACTCCACAATTTGACCTACACGCCAACAAAGACTTGAGTTACATTCATACCAACAATGAACGACACCAAAAAACATATGTAAATTCAAACCCTTACAAATCATTCTGTTGTGGAATAGGGACCCAAATAACATCACTTTCTGGCTCCTTAACATAGTGATCAAGTTTAACAAGCTTGATAATTTAAGTGAGACGCTCTCTCTGCCCTCAGGTTAGCAAATCAAATCCCAATTAATTCACTATATATTGACATTTTATTCGAAAATAGCGGTGAATGAACAATTTACCAAAGTTGTCACAACGGTCTGCTGGGTATTTTCTCTAGAACATTCCTTCTTAATGTTCTTTCTCGTCCTCATGGCACCAAGCGGCTTCATTGAGTCCAGCGCATAAAAATCCATCGACTTTAGTTATAACGCAACACAAAACCAATGCTCTGCAGCCATTATTAGACCGATAATAAGCTCACACTCTGCAATATTGTAATCAACATGCTCCAGAAGTATTATGTTTGCCCATTGATTAACTTTCCAATCAACAAGTTTGAAAGCCAATAATATCTAAATCATCAACACAAAAGTTAGGCAAATGTGATTCAACAAGGAAACAATTCTAACTAACAATTTCCAAATACTTACTGTAACATTCAAATTTTTATTTTTATTATTTAAGTATTATTAGGAAGTGATTTATTAAGTAACTAAGGTAGCTTATATGCATTATTTGAATTCTTGAAAAAAAAAATCAAATCTAGAAAAAAAATTGGAATATAATTGAATTTTGGAGGAAGTATAGATAATTATCAATATTAATTTGAATTTTATAAAATTATTTTATGGCAATTGGAAGTTTCTATGTCATTATTTTAATTAAAAAAATGTAACAAGGATTAGGTGCGATTAAATAAAAGTATTTTAAATATATTTCAATGAATGATAATGTGTGTATATTATAAGAAGTTATTTAAATCAAATAAACTAATAGAAACTAATTATTTAGAATTGTTAACTATCTCAGTAAATTTATAGTTTAATGTTTATTAAGAATGATTAGAATTTTACCCACCACTAGAAATTACAAATAAATAAAAGAAAACAATTGGGAAAAAAAAGAATAAAGGAAAAAGAAAATAGAATAGTAATATGTGTGTTTTTTTCAAAAAACGAGTGGGCTCGTAACCCCCTTTATATTAATACATCTATTTCTCCCTTTCTCTCTAGCCGCGCATTCATGTTCCTTCGTCTTCTCTTCGGTCCAACAGCTTTAATCTTCCATTAATGGAGGATTGAGATATCTTTAAGCTTTATTTCTTCTTTATAAAATTACCCAACTTCAACATTCATTTCTTAAATATTTTTCTTCACCCTAAGAGCTTTATAACAGTATAAATCTTATTGGAAGAGAAGCAAGTTTGGAGATTAGGGTTTGGAGCAAGAGTTGATTTTCAACAAATTGGAACCATAGAATTGTAAAAGGTAAGTAAATATTAGCATTTAATTGATTTAAAATTTTTTGATTGCATTATTTGAAGGATTTAGAATTGGGGTTTGAATATTAGAGGAATATTATGAGTTAGTATGATAGATTCATTAATTTAACATTGAGTTTAATAGTTGGGTTATGTTTATTAGGAGTAGAATTTATGTTTAATTGGTTTAGAATATTGTTATAACTAAAAAAGAATGAAAATGGGTATTTTGGTTGAAACTTTAAATTAGAAGAGTTGGGGATTTTGATCAATTGGAATTATTGTGGGTTAATTATTAGTTCAAATGAGGTATTGGAATTTATAAATAAGGGAATTTGATATTGGAATGAGGAATTAGGCATTTTAAATGGGATTTGGAAGTTAGAGGTAAAAGTTAGAAATTTTAAGTTTAGGTAATTTAATTGATTATTTATTTGACAGTTTAAATAATGAGAAATTGTATAATACGTATGTAGATTGAATTTAGATTGTTTGGTGTTGGCAAATTGAAAGCACACGAGTGTTGGTAATAATAAGTTTGGAGTAGAGGTAACCTTGGTTATTCTTTTATATACTTGTCAACTATATATATGTATATATAAAAACTGTTTTGGGATTTGTTGTGCCTTATGGAAAGCTTGATTTGAAATTGTGTATTTGACTATAAACTAATCTAGATGTACTTGAAAACTTTCAAGCATGTTTGTGTGTATTAGAACTCATAGATATATATTTTGGAAATTGTTTAAGCATGCTTATGTATTATAATGGAAATATCGTTTATTATAAGTGATTTAAGGATGATGTTATAAATCTTATATGATGAACACGTTTTGTTATAGTTCCTTGAGTTGAATGAATATTCTTATCTTAATGATTTTTGTGAAATATACTATTTGATACAATTTGGCTGGAATTATACTTATATATTTTGGATCCTGCATATACATGTCATAATTGTGATTGTTTGTCTTGGATGCACATGGATAAATGTGGAGTTGTGAGGGGGAATATTTTGTATGTAATTTACCACGTGGTATGCCACCACTCGGTACACAGTGGGTGACACTTTTAGGACCCCTTTTTCCATATATTTCATTGGCCTGGATTGCACTGGAGCTATAGGACATGTGACACCTCCTTAATTTTTTTCTTTTAAGGAGGAGAGCCATAGTCTAAACTTAAGCTCTGTGCCTTTGGCCGGATACATCTTAAGAACCAGTAAGCTTGAGACAATCCAATTAAGTGGATTAGTTTATGTTGGCTCTAGTCAGCGGTATAAGGAGGGTAATAAGGGAGGGTTGTGCATCAAGCATTTGTTCGGCATGTTATATATGTGATTTATGATCTGACTATGAGAAAGCTTTTGTACAATTATTTTTGTAATAAGGTTGAGACATGCTTTAGTGAAATCTCTTATGAATGATGTTTGAAAAATGAATATAGACTTTCAATAGTTTTGGAACCCAATTGGAAGGAGGTTTTGGTAACCGAATCGAGAACTAATTTGTGAAAGGTTTATTATAAAGAATAATATGGATTACTAAATTATAATTTGAACTCGATTTTAGAACTGTAAGTTCTCGATTTCGGTTTGCATGTATATTTCTGAATAACCAATGGTTACTGAGGTCTTTGGATCTCACGGTTGCTATTTCCATTTTTCAGGTGAGATCTGAATAGGGCTTTAAGGAAATTGATAAGAGGGTGAGCTTGTAGGCTCTCGTTATCGTTCCTCTTACTTGCACATGTCATCATTTGTTACACCTATTTACATATGTAATGCCATGAACTACAAACTATTAAATTACTATTTGATAATTCTATTTAAATTGAATATTATGCACTATGATTTTAGAAACTATTGGTTTTAGTGTTGTCTAATCTTATGGAATGACGATTGTCAAGTTGGACTTCGAGTGCCCAAGGCCTAATTATATGTTCGAGTTCCAAAGTACTTACCTCCACTTTGTTTTGAATAATTTTTTTTCGATCTAATTAGCTTTTCAATATGTTGTTTAAATCTATTAAAGAAAATAAATGTTTAATAACCAGCTTTCAAACTTTTCTACCATGGTAATTTTTTTATATTTGAGTTTTAATTCCTTATTACCATGGTAGGCAACTTAAAAATAGTTTAAAAGTGGTTTAGAAATCAGGGTATTACACTTACCATCAAGCCGACATTAAGTATATGTCTCTTTACTTGTCTTGATTTTTTTGATTTGCCATTAGTGCCTTACAAACCACTGACATGCTAGAAAGCAACCTACATCCGCACTTTTCAATTTGCTTTTAAACTTGTAAGACTTGAGAAGAAAAATGAACCCAAAAGAGAAAATAGGAAGGATAATAAGATGCAAGCGTATATAGAATTTATTAGTTAGGAGTGTTATAACAAGTTGCTAAAGAGACCATCCAAAAGTTTAAAAGAAGATAACAAAATAAATAAATAAATCAATAAAAAGGCAAAGCTAATTTAAATGGGTAAGATTGTTTTATAATTAACGGCTCATATGCTTTCATTAGAGAAACACATAATTAACACGTAAGAAATTAACACATAAAGTGGACTCTTTTGACCCCTATAATTTATTGACTCAAAACACATTTCCTCTGTAGGACACAAAGCCTTGGGTTGCTGTGAATCAAATTTTAAAGATTGTGTATTTGTTTGGAATGATGATTAGAACTTTTAAAAAGTAATTTTTCAATGGTGATTTACGTTAGTAAACATATGATAAAAGCCTTTTTTCTAGGTTTATGTTAAGGTGCCTACAATAAATATCTCCAAAATAAAACGCTTAATTAATAATAAAAGTAAGTGAAGGACTAAAAGAGTAAAAGTAATAAACTTTTTATAAGATCATCAAACAATAATTTATTAGGCTAATTCTAAAACTATCTCTCAGCCCATAGCCGAACCTTTGTTATCCCAAGTCCCAACTCTGTAATTGATAAAAACAAGAGAAGCAAGGCCCAGACCAGTGCTGCAGTGCTGTTTTATGGAGTTTCAGACCTCTTTTTAAGCCGAAACCCACCCAGACTAACATTTACTTTATATTTAAATAAAGAGAAAATTATAAAAGAAAGAAAATTAAGGGGAAAACTTTCAAAAATAGTAAATTTTTTTACTATTTATGGAAGTTTTAAAACCTAATATTTATTTTCTCCCTCTTTCTCTCCACTTTTCTCTCATGTAAATAGTATGATGGAGAGAAAAATGAAGAGAAAAATGGAGAAAATAAATACTAAGTTTATAAATGATAAAAAAACTTACTATATTTAAAAATGTTCTCCTCTGATTTGACATAGAGTTAATGTAAGGAACTCGGCCCACATTCTGAAGAAAAAGATTAAAGCCCACTAGGCATTATATCGTCTCCATATCAGAATTTCAGCCCCCTCCCAAAAAAATGAAAAAAAGAAGAAACTAGTAAACATAAGGTATTAAAATATAAATTTGTTTTAGAAGTTTATGCTAAAAAGCAATATTGTTCTTTAAGTTTTTCCAAATTTAATTTCATCTTAAATGTTTCAAAACATAATATTAGAAGTTAATTTTTTAATAGAAAAGGGTAATATTACTGTATTTTGAAACTTCTATGAAATTAAATCTAAAAAACTTTGAAGGCACTACTATCATTCTCCAACAAAAATTTTAAGACAATTTTACACTGCAAGCATAATAGGCAAGCTTTTCATTAGAATCAAAACACCCCCTCCCAAATCCTTGACTTTTGTGTGCTGTCCCGGCTACTTGCCGAACAAGTTGGATACGAAGAAACTGGGAATTTTCCCCACAAAGTTTAAGAATTCTGTTATATGGCATATCCCTCCATTGCACCCAAAAAAAAAAAAAAAAACCACAAATAATCTGATTTTTTTTCCCTCAGAAAATCCATTGTTTGTTGACAATAAAATTCCAGGGTTCACTTTGAAATTCCTTTTATAGGCGTACATTGGTCAACTCCAAATTCGAAAGAACAGAAGCTTTAACCATAAACATAAAACGCTAATATATATTAGCTGCATGGAAGGGGTACATAAATTATCGATTGGACAGGAACCATCCCAACTGCCATTTGGTATGGATGGCAACTCATGCTCTTCCCAAGACCTTTTCTCATATTTTGTTTTCTCACATTCCTTTTACCTTAAGTGACATCCAAACGAAGCAATACCTTACCAACGAAAAACCCTCCCCTCATTACACTTTAATTTGTACACTTCCAATTTGGCAGCGCCAACCACTGCCTCCAGTGTGCTTGCTTGCGTTTTTTCTCGGCACATACAGTACAAGTTGCTCTTACATCCTCTGCTTTATATTACATATTCTTCACAAGCTCTTCCACTGTCAGGGGGTGAGTGGACAAGTGTTTGCAGAAAATGGTTTCTCTGGAAAGATCAAAGAAGAAATCCCAGATATGGAAGAAAGCCATGATTCACTTTTCTCTGTGTTTCGCTATGGGTTTCTTCACAGGCTTCGCTCCTACGGGCAAGTCTTCAACCTTCTCTTCCCCAGTTGCCACCTCCACCAGACCAGAATCAGCTCCAGAGACTCTGCAAGTGGGCCACAATAGCACCAAAAGTTCCATTGCTCCGATGGCGGAGGGTGAGCCAACGATGTCAAGATTCCCCAAACACAAAAAGAATCTGCGTGAAAAACCAGAGCCCGAGTTGAGACCTCGTAGACTGTTAATTATTGTCACTCCAACCAGCACTAAACTTAGGTTTCAAGGGGTGTATCTGAGGAAGTTGGCCAACACCATAAAGCTGGTTCCTCCGCCACTGGTGTGGATTGTGGTGGAACCACAAACGGAATCCACAGAAGTGTCGGAGATACTGAGGAAGACTGGAATTATGTATCGACATTTGGTTTCTAAGGAAAATTTCACAGACTTGAAAGCCGAACTCAATCACCAGAGGAATCTCGCACTTAAACACATTGAACATCACAGGCTAAGTGGGATCGTCCACTTTGCTGGTCTTTCCAATGTTTATGATCTCGAATTCTTCCACCAACTTAGAGATATTGAGTACGACATCTTTTCCTCATATATTTCTGCGTCTTAAACTTGTTGGGATTCCGATATAGTGAGTGTGCGTTGTTATGTGATTTGTGTGTATTGTGTTTGGGAACTGATCAGGATGTTTGGGGCGTGGCCGATGGCGATGCTAAAAGCAAATAGGAAGAAAGTGAAGATGGAAGGGCCAGTATGCGAGTCTTCGCAAGTCGTAGGTTGGCATCTGATGAATAAGAACAATGAAACAGATATGTTGAGTTCTCAGATTCGTATTTCGAGTTTGGCATTCAATAGTTCCATCCTCTGGGATCCTGAGAGATGGGGCCGCGCTTCCCCTGTTCAAGACCCTTCTCAGGTACTTGTTGAGTTGTTATGATTTCTTAGGCTGACATTTATTTATATATAAAAAAAAGTGAAATTAATTGAATATCGTCATTGTTGATTGTTTGCTGTGTACAATCATTTAATCAATACTTGAGTTTTAAGTGACTTATGTTTAGGTAAGATTTAGCTATTCTCCAACAACTTTATAAAAAGGAAGCCTTAAAAAATAAAAACGTGAGATATCAGATTCATAATGACGGCATAATTGATTTGTTGAACTAATCAGAACAGTGGCAATAGATTTCTGTACTCAGATATAATTTCAATGATAATGTGGATTCCTTCTACTCCAAGATACAACGCTCTCTCTGTTTTTTTTTTAAGCTACTAATTATTTTGGCACATTCCATTTCTTATTATTGGGTTTGTTTTCTTAGAATTCAATCAAGTTCGTGAAGCAAGTAATTCTAGAAGACGAGTCAAAGTTGAAGGGAATTCCATCAGATGACTGCTCCAAAATCTTGCTCTGGCGTTTTAATTTTCATGTTCAACCCACTCTTAAACGTCAAGTTTTGAGAACTACATCGTAAGGTAATCAAGGAGAGGCAAATGATAGGTAGTGAATATAGAGATACAAAATTGGCCCATTCCAGACATTCATTTCTCTACAGTGAGCAGTTTATTCAATCTTTTTCACATTTTCTTTTTCCATTGATAATTTGATATATTGGTATTGATTGTTAATATCCACCTTGGCTGGCAAACGCAAGCGAACATGTCTTCTACTATATTTATTTTTTTAACCATATTTATCCTCCTATTAAAGTCCCTATTCGAGACATTGTTGAATAATAAATATAGGCAAGATATCTCTCCTCACGACGATTTAAATTTTGGTTTACCATATTATAAGAAACTAGCCTTTTCTGCTAAACTCAATTCCCAGGTACATACTATATGTGATGTTTGAGCTCATGACTCTTTTTTTTTGGGCTTTCACAAACAATCAAATCAAGGTTGGACCTTTGTATGTTGGTGGAAGAGGGTTTGAGCCCAAGTTAGATTAACCCAACGAATCATTGAAGCCGATTAAAGGCCCAAACAACGAGGGGCTAAATTTATAACTAGTGACGAGTGACGAGTGACGAGTGAAGACATCGGCGTTAAGGATTTGGAAGCATGAGTTGCTGTCCGTACATGAGACATTAATCTTAAATTACAACTCAACAAAGTTGTCAAGTGCTATACGAGGAGAAATGTCCTTTTTATTTTTTTGGATGGGGTGAAACTTTTTTGCCTGTTAATACTCTGATATATTTTCTTTTAAAAAAACATACTGGTATAGTAATACGACACCCAAATTACCATACGTGTTTTTCCCCCCTTCCCCTTCCCCTTCCCCTTCCGGAGTAACAATCGAACAATTGGCCTCGTTCTGTACAATGTTGTTCTGCGCCTTGTGAATGACAATAGCAGAGTAGTTTAATCCATGATGCTTTTGTGTGTGTGTGTGTGTGTGTGATGTGGTGAAGAAGTCAATGTCGTCCAATTATGAATCATCACTATTCTTTATTAATTAAGTTGATATAACAATTATTGATTGGTGGGACAATGAAAGTCCCACCACCACTCTTTCTGGTAATGCAGTTTGTGTGTGTTTGACGTTTGAGGGCTAGAGGTGGCTCACAACACACTATTGCGAAAAAACAAACAGCACACTCCGAAATTGCAAAAAAGGCACATAATGCCTTGTTTGTTTATCCAAACAAGCAAATATGGAATAAGCGGCCCTGCGATATACACCCACGCGCGCATTTTAAATGCAGATTTTTGTTTATGATACTATTGCCTTGGTAATTTTGAATGATAGTGCAAATAATACTGTATAGTTGAGGGGAAAATTGGTGAAAATCCTATGTTTTATTGGTAAAAAAAGGGGGCAAAAACCTTGTATGATCTTGCTCATAGAATTTGTCAGCACTCTACGTAATTTCATAAACAGAAAGTTCAAGCATTCTAATTCATGTCCTTTCCAATCTGTCCAATAAAAATTTTAAAATTCACTCATCATAACAAAAGGAATTGAGATGAAGGCCATGGCCCACATCAATGTTGGAGTTCATGTGAGTATTTATGAAGAGTTTTGATGGCAATCACGTGGGGTTGCAAGCATTGCAAGGCTGGGGACCCTAAAAATATTGGGCACTGCTCACTGGCCACTGCAGCTTTCCTATCTACTGTCCATCCATTCAAACCGAGGTGGGTCGTATTTATATTCAGAGATGTGTAATGTGTTTCTTTTTTAAAAACATAAAAAATAAAAAATTACAGAGAGCTTATCTATCTATCTGGGGTCCCTTTGGAAGCTTCTTATTTGGGGTGTAAATCACTTTTCGGGGAAAAAATATAATAATAACTTATAAAAAAGTAATTTATATATAAAAGTAGCTTCACAGATACAACCAGAGAAGCTACTTATGAAAAATAAGTAATTTTTTTCTACTTTTAATAAGTCACTTTTTCTACTTTTATTCTTAACACTAATCACTTTTCTTACTTAGGGGTGTCCAAAAAATCCTGATCTTCGGATTTCGATCCTAGGAACATCCCGGTCCCAGGTTTTATTATTTTATTATTACTTTTTATCTTATAAATTAAATTAACATTTTATTTTTGTATTGTTACTCATATTAATTAAGTTATCTTTTCAAAACATATATAATATCTTTAGTTAGAGTTAAACCACATATATTACGATACTAAACTTAACTATCTAAGGTATACAACTAATAATGAAGATGAAAATAATAACAATAAACACTATTTCTAAACTCTAGATTAATTTTATGTAATTATTATGGTTTTATTAGTTGTTAAATGATTATTTTAAAAATAAAAATATGAAGAAGTTATTTTTTTGAAAAAGGGGGAAACCCCGGGTACCTTGGTATTGGGACCGGGATTAATTTCCCGATCCTGGTCTCTACCTGGGGCCAAGATCGGGACTAGCAAATCTCAGTCCCGGTCTGAGTTTGAACACCCCTACCCCCAATAAGTTATTTATGCTACCTCAATCTAGACATAACAATTTTTAATAAATTTTTTTTTGAAGTCACTTTTAATAAACTTATAAAAAAGTAAGTCACTCCTGAAAAGTCACATAAACAAGGGCACTATTTCTCACT
>JBAGKO010000010.1:11593030-11612828 GCA_037177275.1 Acacia concinna
AATAATAGTAGATTAAATAAATATAATATGAAAATAATAATGTCACATAAAAAGTATGAAAAAGTTGTTAAACACAACATTAAAAATAAGAGGATAAAAGTATTTGACTTAAATAAGTAAGTTTAAATTGTAAATATATATATATTTAAATGGGCCATTCCGCGGCTGGCCGGCAAGCTAAATGGGCTAACTTGTTTATAAACGGGTTGGCTATATGCCAACCTGAACCCGCCAAATTGGCACGTTAAACAGGTTGGATCTGCCGTTTTACCGCCTCTACAACCATGGCCACCCAACCATCTGCAAAATCGCCATCAGCTACCAACACTCTTCTCTGCTTCTCCATTGTCAGAAATCACCGCTGCAAAACTAATACGTCCAGGCTCTAATACCATCATTCTCTCCTAAAACTTACCTCAATTCCTCTGATTTGGATGAGACATTGACCAACCGGTTTCCTAAGACTTCATGTTTACATCCACCCGTCCTCCCAAAATCCACCCAAAACATACCATCAACTGATATCTCTCTCTTTTCTGTATTCAGCTCAGCACAATTTCTCCCAAATAAAATAACACAGATAACTTGAAAGCTTTTAAAAACTCTAATTTTGCAATTCTTAATTAACTCATGACTTTGAATTTTACAAAATGTTTTTGTCGGATCTAGAGAGAGATCATTCATGCATTTAAGAATGCTATCAATAGAGAACTGAGAATAAATAAACCATACAGGTAATCTCTGGCTGAAATAACAAATCTTAATCAAGTCTGAATAGCTAACCATCTTCTTGATACAACGAAGAACTAGAGATCAGACAAAAAGATAAGCTTCATTCCTTTCTAACATATATCCTAACACTACTAAAACTACAGTAGAACAAAATAATCGGGTTGTTAAGCCAACAGGTGCCAGTTAGTTTCATTATGTGATCATGTCAGCCTTCAAATCACCTGAAAGGAAAATAACATTCTTGGTAATGATAATGATGTCAAAAAACACCGCAATGACACATTGCTGAGTTGATTTAGAATAACTGTACCTAAAAGCTCTATTGGGCAGCCAGAGATATATTGATGTCCGGGTATGGCCTTTGAACTGGCAAATGTTGAGAACCATTCAAGTTCTCGTTGGAGATGTCCTCAGATTCTGTCAGGCCTCGTTCTGGTATTTGGGACGCTGGTTTCAAACAGGCTTCTCCGTTAGGATTTTCTTTGGAGATAGGCCTGGCTGCCATCCCTGTATCTGCACCACCTGAATTAGGAGAAGCCACCGTCTGTTGTTCTCGGTGCCGCTTCTTTTTATGTTTCTTATAGATATAACCGTTTGACATGAAGCTTCCCATCACAATCTGAAATCCAATCAAACAGCATATAAGCTGAAGCTGATAATTCTGTGCTAGGTGGATAGGTTGAAGAGATCATGAATATACTTACCTGGATTGGGCTTGCAGCTGTCAATAAACCAGCAACCCCACCTCCGATGACCCGTCCATCAGGGCCGGCCAGTGATACACTCAACCCACCGCTCCGACTTGTCATGCCACTACCATTGTCGTTCATTGTGAATGACCCGGACAGAGATAAAATCTCAAATCGACCCTGTAACAAAACAATATAGGCTTTCAAGTTTGTTTTTAGACTGGGAAACCCAAAAAATGAACTTCGAAACTATGACTTGTGAAATCGCAAAACTGCAACAGAGTTGGGAGGGGCGAGAGAGAGAGAACGAGATCATGCCTCGTAAGTCAACAAGCCACCGGAAGAACCAGGTTGGCGCATTGTAACATTAGAGATAGCTCCATTGGCTGAGAGAATACATATACCTCTGGGACCGTTCTGCGCGAATGAAACAATTTTTCCGGCAACATCCTGCAATGTAATATTGTAAAGTATCCATCAAGTGAACCTAAGGCAGACAACTAATTATTCCCTCAGGTTTCTGGCATTACCTCTCCGGCATGAACAGTAACGACATGAGGCGTAAAATCCCCCCCAGCTGTGTTCGCAAAAAACCCACCTTCAAAGATAGTGAAGCAGATGTTAGAAGATCTGTTTCTCAGACAATAATTTCATGCATAAAATAAAGTTCGTTTCTTTTCAGCGATTATAAGCCCTAAGTCAACGTTTGTACAACCAAAGATTTAATTCAAGGTTATTTCTCCCAACACAGCCCCAGAGACTAAAAATTTATATATGGGAAGTGAAGGCAAAGCGAAACTCACCGAAGGAAGCGAAGAGGTGGGGAAGAGGCTTGGGTCGAGCTTTTTTGGAAGAAAGAGAGAAAGCAGAGGCAGACTGGTGCTTTTGGTACGACGTCGATAAATTGCCATCAGCGTCGTATTTTCTGGGCCTTCCTCTCTTCTTCTTGCCCAACAGATCAAAGCTGGCTTGGCCTCCACTTGCCGGCGTTGTAGCCGGTTCTGCAACCACTATTGCCCCTCCACTACCATTTAACACGCCGTCCGTCTTGCTTCCGTGAGGCAGACATGTCGTCGGAGGTTGAGGGGTTGAAGCCAACACGCTTTCTTCCATTAGAGTACTATACAGAGGTTGTCTGCGTTTAAGGTTTGAACAACGAGGTCCCTGAAAATGGCGCCACAATTAGTCGGAGGAGGAGGAGCTGTAGCCTCTTTTATGCTATGCTGCAGAATTTGTTACCCCTAGGCTTGCTTTCTTGGTGAAACTAAACCAGTCTCATACTGCCATCTTCTTTTGCACTGGTGCACTCCATAAATACGGAATATTACCGTTCAAATAATCACTCAAATTAAATATCCATGTATTATTCAAATAATCAACAATTCAAGCAGAGGGAAAAAATCAAGCGAATCCCTCGGCTCTCATTAATCTTTTTTTTTTTTCAAAAAAAAAAGGAATCCAAATTGATCCCGCCTAATTCAGTCAGATTATATTTTAGAAACCGCGGGAAAAAAGTATATCACATTCATATGCCTCCATTTGATGGCTCCAAAACGTTAACACTTCCATTGTCATTCGTGCTATGCAATTTTGAACATGTTTTTTTTTTCCAGAATTTTTTTTTGAACATGTTATTGATTACTGAAGTAGTTTCTAGTAATGTTGCATGAGTTAGATGACAAATACCTTAAGGTCTGGGAAATTGAGTCCCACAGGAATAAATATAAAATCATGTGTTTATGGAAATCTTATACACTGTGTCGCCGTTTTTTATAACAATAAATTGTAACAAATGGTAAGCAGTAGTACTGCTGAAAAATGACTCATTTATGCTAATGAGTGCCTTTTTATCATATCAAAAGAAAGAATCAAACTACGATAGATTTTTTAATTCATTTTCATTTTCTTTTGAGAATTAACCTTTAAAACATATTCTCCCATTATTAAGATATTTGTTCCGATTTTAAATATAACATTCAGTTGATTTTTTAGAAAGGTTAATAAAAGTGAATAAATTATTTAATATTATCATATGTAGCATATACGGAGTATTATATATCAGTTTAAAATTTAAATTAAGTAGTTTGAAGAAAAATGTCAATTTAAGTATTTTAATGTATTACATAATTGGTTTTTTAAATTTTTTTAAAAAAATTTAATTAAATTTTATATCTAAAGCAGATAGTATGTTTGAGAAGGTAATATTAGTTATAGGTAAAAGACATTTTTTATATTTGTTAATTTTTTTAATGTGCTCATTGATGTTATATCAACAACCATTAATGATGAGAGAGAATTATTGTCACATCTGATTTAGGGAAGTATTTGGGGGTCCCGCTTCTGCATAAACAGGTAACGAATAATGCTTATCATGATATTTTAAACAGAATTGATAGACGTTTATCTAGTTGGAAGATTAATAGCTTATCAACAGCAGCACGACAAACTTTAATTACTTCCGTTGCATTTGTCATCCCTACTTATACAATGCAATAAACATTGTTACCGATGTCAACTTGTGATGAAATTGATAAGTGTCATCGTCGTTTTCTTTGGGGAAGTTTACCATCTTTAAGGAAGGTTAATTTAGTTGCTTGGGACGAGGTTTGCCGTCATCAGGAGGAAGGAGGATTAGGGTTATGGGACGCCTGGAAACAAAATAAATTCTTCATGATGAAATTGGGATGTGGATTGGTAAAAATGAGGGATGCCTTGTGGGTTAGATTTGTCAGAGAGAAGTACAAGTGTAGTGTGGACATTATTCCTAAAATTGTGACTAATAAAAATAAATCACAGGCATAGAAAGGGGTGAAGGATTCATGGGATCAAGTGTTACATGGTACAGGTTGGAAGGTGGGAGACGGACACACAATTAAGTTTGGGATGATTGTTGGTTAAAAGGCTTTTAACTGTTAAAGGATTGTGCAATCTGTAGTCTAGATAATAACATGATGGCAGAGGTTATTGCTGATTATGTCACTATCACTGGATAATGGTATTGGCAATAAATCTTGAAGTATTTACCTAGTATGGTTCTGAATGCGTTAGATAAAGTTACTCCACCCATAATAACAGTGATGATATTCCTGTTTGGAGAGTGCCACTTAATGGAGATTTCTCTACTAGATATGCTTATGAGCAATTATGGTCATTCTCAAGATTGAATCAACAATCTAAATGGGGAATGCCATGGAAACTTGATGTACCACAACGTATCAAAACATTTTTATGGCTTTATATGAATGATATGTTATTGATAAATGCTAATAGAGTTGCAGGGCATATGCAAGAGTCAAAAGAATGTCTGATCTACGGTGAATTGAATGAAGATACCTTTCATGTCTTGAGGGAGTGTATCACTGCAACGAAGTGTTGGCATCATACTGTCCCACCAAGGTTATGTCATATGTTATATAATATATCTAATGTGGAGAAATGGATTAGCTGGAATATTAGACGGAATCATCTAGTCATGGGTATTCAGTGGGCAGTCTGGTTTTCTATTATTTGCAGGAACTGATGGCTAAACCGTAATGTTGCAGTTTTTTACGAGAAGGCAATTGGGTATTATCAAATAATTGTCTGTACAAAAGCAATGGCAAAATGGTATGATGTCTTACTACAGGCAGGTAGTTTGAAAGGGGAGAGACATATAGGATAGAAGGCACCATATATGAGGTGTGTGAAGACGTGATATGACAAGTAAAACAAAGATAAATTAAGCTAAAAGGTAAATTAGATTTTTAGAACAATACAATATAGTAATAATGAGAATTCATAAGGGGAGATATAAATAAGGATTACCATGTTTTTGGTAATTAGAATTATCATGGTAAACTCTATTATCATGTTAAAGAGTAATCAAACACTCTTATATTGGTAATATAATCATGATTACTATTACAGACATATAATCAAATTGAAATAAACAGGCTCTGAATATAATGATAAAACTAAAAGGAGCCAGAGGCTTTCTCCCAGTTAGGAATATTCTTTCCTTACTGAATAATCTTATCACTGGAATTGGGATTACTTTTTCAACATCAAAAGAGTAATAAAAAATAAAAAATAAAAATGAAGATAAACAAAAGCGACTCACCAGAAGAACATTTTAGTAATGTGAAATTGATGCTGCCGCCTTTAACTAAAATAAACAAAAGTAATTTTTTAGCCCCAAAAAAAAGTAATAATTATTTAGCGTTTCGGGAATTCTTGACTTGAAAACAAAAACCTTGCTGCGATTTTTTTAATTTAAAGGGGAAGAAAAATAAAAGTTGCAGTCATAAAATATCCAATCCAAGAAACAATTAAAAAGTCGAAGTCCCTTTCTCACGCTTCCGAACTTCAACGGAATTTATAAAATATATTTTGTTGGCACCGCCAAACTCTAATTCCAGAAGATTAGTTATTGGAACCCTCCCCAACCCTTTAGACTTAAAAATGTAATTTGATTATATGTTAGACAGAATAACAAATACTTGTTGAAATTAAATGATATGAGGAAATCAACTTACCTCGGAGAACAGACTAAAAAAATGAGTAACATAGCTTTTTAGACTGATTTTTTTTTTTTAAATGTAAATGACACGTAGCTGATATAATATTGGCTTGTTGATAATAGCCAGTACTTCGATAGTTTAATCAAAGTTGATAATACTCCAATAGTTAATTTTTTTTATGACCAGAGCTACGTGGATGTTAACCTAAGTTGATTATAATTTTAATATATTTTTCTTGCCTTCAATTTTAACATCTTTTTTACCAGCAAGATTATAGTTTAAATATAGAAACCTATATTATGTGACAAATATTTATATTTTAGACAATACGTCCATCAATAATTTTTTATTCAAAAATAAAAATTTAAGTATGTGCTAAATTTATAAAACAATAAATCATTTATTTATGATATAACATTTACCACTTGGTTCCTATTTATAATTTTATTTTAATAAAAAAAATTGATCCCTATTAGGTTATTATAAGTCCATTTTTGAAGTAATAAGTAAAATTATCATATTTTCCCTCTTATTAATTGTAATAGAAAATGTATTCGTGTTAATTCTTGGAACACTATTCATAGATGGGGACAAAATTAAAAATTTAATCAACTGTGAGTTAATTGACTATTCGTAGTATAAAAAAATTAGAGAATTCTTATTTATACCTCAAAATAGAGTGATATAGTAATACACTGATAATTAAAGTTGTCAAACTTACGAATTTAAATAAACTCGTTATAAAAATATAAATTTGGATCGTAAGCTCATAAAAGTCTGTTTTCGTTTAAAAATGTGTAAAAAATATATAATAAAAATGAAAAGATAAAAAATAACAATAATTTAATTTAAATATATTTTAAATTTAAATAACTGAAATCAATCTATTTACACTTATAAATTATTATATCTAGGAAATAAATTTTTATAAAATTTATATATAAAATCATTAAAGATGATGAAAACAATATGAGTTGAAAAGGGAGTTGGCACAATTTTATAAGACAGAAATATAAAAACATTAAACTCTTGTAAGCTTATGAATTTGATTGAGTTTACAGTTACTGCGAGTTTAAATAAAATCTGACTCGTTTTTATAAGTTAAAAATGTAAAACCAATAAATTTGAGAGTTAACTTACAAATTTAACAGTAGTAACAATAATCATCTATTCCATCTGATTTCGTCAGTTGCTCTATAGACTTTTGTTCTTAGCACAGGCATTAATTACTTTATCCTTAACATGTCACTTTTGTATGAAAGTAGATTTTCTTATAACTTCTTCTCTCATTTTTTTTTAATATTTTATTTCAGTCTTTAGATAAAAAAAAATAGTCTCTCTTTCACTTCTCTTTCAGAATTTTATGGTTGAAATAGAATACTGAAAACAAACAAAGAGAGAGAAGAGATATTGAAAGAACCTAGCTAGTCTTAGACTCTTAGGATATAAAGCATATATTTTTAGAATTGGGGAAATTATATTAAGGTCCCAAACAAAAGAATATACATAAAAAAAGTTTCGAGATATAAATAAATTATTATCAGGTCCCAGAGTTATTAATGGCGGCTAGGGGGTTGTCAATAACAACCCTAGTGACACCATTAATAACTTTGGAATTGTTAACGAGGAATTCGACAATAATATTTTTCTTATATTGGAAACCTGACAGTAGTACTTTCTTATATTTTAATTTATTTGACGTATATTTTCTTATTTAGGACTTCAGTGTAATTTTCCTTCCTAGAATTTTTGGTATATTTGTTACATGTAAATAAGATTTTTTTTCTTTGTGTGGCTAAGTTTTCTTAATTCTGATTAAATAATAAAAAGCACCTGTGTTAGGAATGTGAGGGTGTATGATATAATTTTAGGAAAAATTATACTACCTCATATTCTAATTATAAGGTACAATTTACTTTTTTTTTAGAAGTTAAGGGAGAAAATAAGTTACATAATTATATATTACATTTTATTATATTATATATTAAGTCATAAGTTAAACAAAATAGTTGAAAAAAAACTATAAATTTTAATATTTTAAAATAATGTAATTAAATTTCTTAAGATTCTCTAAAAAAGTCAACCGAATTTTATAATTAAGACCGGAGTGAGTACATATATTCAGAGTGAGAAAATTAAACATAAATATATCAGATTAATTTCATTAGACATAATAACTGCTTTGCCATCAAGGCATAACAGATCGAGCTTCTTTATTTATAAGTCAAATTAGTAAATATATCGTATTAAACACAACTTAGGAAAAAGCAAAAAATAAAACTGGGAAATGAGTCTATATGTAATATTTTCACTTATTCTATAAGATAAAACTACTTCTCCGTATTACATATTTATGTAATAAAGTATAAAATCATTAATATTATATCACACCAGTACTGGTCACATGAATATGAAGAACAACTTACCTCATACCGTTTATACTTTATAGCAAATAAATGATAAAAAACGATAAAATTTCATATTATGTATTGATAGATAGATTGTTTTCCCCAACCATAAATATGTTCTAATAATTTATAAAATTATTTTTGAAATATAAAAATTTGCTAATTTTTTAAGAAAAAAGAAGAGACGAGAACACATATAAGAACCCAGCAATGAAATTGATGTCGAATAAGGGCATTTTTATCACTAAAATTTTAAAATTTCTATATTAGAACTTCTATATTATAATTTTAAAAAAATTTATATTGATCTTTTTATAAAATCTTTTTAAACAAGGAGTATTTTATTTAAATACCTTTTCAATTTTAAAATCACATATAAATAATTTTTTATAAAATTGAGTTATTAATTATATTACAAATTTAGATAACATTATTATATAGATAATAAGACTGATATAAAATTATAAAATTTAAATAATATTTAAATAAAATTCTACCTTCTAAATACATTTGGCTCTGAAAAAGGCACAGTAAAATAAAAGCTGTCGGTAAGACCGTTGACTGTCCTGACAAAATCACGCCAACCCATTATTAATGATTAACTAATAACTAATAATAATTAATACTACGTTACTACTAAAATTATTTATTTGCTGGTTTTTGCGCACTTCAGGAACTTACGACTTTTTAGTTTTCATTGGCAAAAAAAAGACGTTTTAGTTTTCATTTATTCTTTCGAGCCACAAGTATTTTTGTCCAATTGTAATCATGGATTAAATTAGTCAAAAAGTTAATCAGATTCGTTAAAAAAGAAAAATGAATTCGACATTGCGTTTTAGACTTGATCACCCTGTTTAATTTTAAAAAATCATCCGTCTGTTCACTTTGATGTTAACTTTCATCTTTCTATTTTTCACATTTTAATTTGTAAAATTAATTGATGGAAATAAAAATAATACAACTGATTTTAAATAGCGTGCATAATAAAGCGTCTTGTTCTTCAGGGACGTTTAAACAAACATTAATGCAGGTGCATACCGCTCCCATTCTATATGATATGTCTAGGCTATGCGATACATAATCGGTGCAAATTCTGAAATTGGGGTTTCAAAAACCCATTTTTATAAGTTCGAATGTGACTCGTTTTATATACTTATTTTATAAATTTTAAAATTTATTTTCTAAAATCTAACAATGGTACACAGACATATGAACATGTCAATTTTGGATTTTAATCCAAGTGGTATTGCCCCTGGTCACCGTGAACGGGGCTTCAACTAATTAAGTATAATAATATAGGTTCAAAAGTGTATGAATGTTAAAAAAAAATCTATTGGGATAATTATCTCTAATTGAATTAAACAATACTCTCTTTTATCTTTATTATAAAGGATCAACGGTCATTTCTGTTAGACTGAAGAATAGAAGTTAGGTCATTAAATTGATAAAAAATTGATAAATTTTTCCAATTGTTGCCGTACTTTAATTATGTGTATTTCAATGGATTAGTTAAAAGTGAGGGGATAATAGAAAAATAATAATAAATAAGTTAGTGTCCGTTTGGATAAGGTTTTGAGTATAATTTTTAGACTTTATGAAGTAAATATATGAGAGGAGTTTTATCTCGAGTTACATAAATAATTTTTAAAAATGACTTTTTTGGGGTAAATAAACACCATTTAGTTAGATGCAATTGGTGCTTTATAACGAAAACAAAAAATTAAAGGTAGTTAGTATCTTATAATAAGTATCCGGAGGGAATATTCTATTATGATTCAATCAGAAAAGTAGATTTATTTTTTATATATAAAAGTTTACATGAGTTGGTCCAATAATACATCCATGTTATTTGAATTTAACTTTAAAATAAGGTATTATTTTTAATTTACTAATTTGATAGCCCTCCCTTCCCCTATAACTAGCAAACTCTTTAGCTGTTCTTTTTTATTTTAAAGGCTTTATATTTACTCTTTGGAAAAAAAAAAGGGTTACTCTATAAAAGGGACGGAAAAAGAGGTGAGATTGCATGTGGGCATTTTATTTAGAGATAATGTTATATAAATATTATTTCAATTTTAAAATCTTAAATAGGTAAATTTTTATAAAATTGACTTATCAACTGTGTTATAAATTTAATTAATTCTATTACTCTTATAATTAACAGGATTGATCTTAAACTTTAAAATTCAAATAATATTTATATAAAAGTTTCCTTTTCATTTATTGGGTAATATGTAATTAATCAAGTTGCATAAAAGGAATGCCTTTATTTGGGAAGGCTTCATCATGCCCCTCGGCCCCAGACTAGGCTGCTGGCCGAACCATTTCCATGTCTAACCTAAAACCTAATCCAATAACTGGAATACAAGGAAGGTGGCCGTCTTTTGCTATAAGCAGTCATTAATTTTTAGAAAAAGGTTTTAGGAAAAATCACAATTTTTAAATCCAACCTATACAAATTTTCCTTCCCTCCCTTCCCCTCTTGCCAAACAAACACTTGACTTCATAATAAGGTAAGTATGTATGATATATAGTATCAGTTTATCACATAATATTGTTCTTTTTTAAAAAAAAAATTATTTTTGGTAATGCAATACCAACGGGCAATACTACAATTTCAAGTTGAGCAATTTTGTTCTTTTCACATGACTACAATATGCTCTTTCTGGTTTTAAATATAAATTTTTTTATAAAGATTAATGAAATTAAATAATTTAATCATAATGTATTATATATTGTTAGATTATATTTTAGTTTGTAAGTTAAGTAAGATAATTTACATAAAAAATCATAAGTATTTTTTTGAGTAATTTAATTAATTTTTTTAATATTTTTTAAAAAAGTCAACCCTATTTTATAGTTCATTTGGACTAGAGGGAGTGCTTGCTTAACAGTCAAAATACTCGTATAAGATTATTTCTTTTTTAAATATTATGAATTTGATGGTGCTTCTTAAGGTCATAAAGTATCACATGTAATAAGTCAGGCTTTACATTTGATTTAGGAGTAGAATATTATGTTATCAAGGCTATAATTGCTGCAGGTGAGATTACATAAAACACTGCATTAACTTCAACTGTTAAGCCAAAAAAACCTTTGAATGATGCGTAAATAACCTCCGGTGCCTTTTAAACATGAAAATAAACATCAAAATTTGTCTAAACAATTCCTTACCATCGATTAATTTGTTTGTGGAATATTTCAAATAGACAAAATTAACAGCAATGAAGTTAATTGTACGACTCTGAAATTCTTAAATGGGTTCGTTGTGAATTTATAAAATTCATTGATGTCATCTGAATAATTCAACGTTCAAAAGGGCTATAATAATCTAGCTTGTATAATTTCTTAAAAAAATTTAATTTCATATAAACTGATATTAAGGTTTTTATATAACAGTAATTATAGTTATTTTTCAATAAAAATCGAATTATATCAATAATTAGTGCAACTTTGAGAAATATCATATGCGTTCAGTTTAAGCTTTTCTTCTTTCAGGGCCAAACGTTCAGTTTAAGCTTGAATTATGATAAAACACAAACCATAAAAAAAAAAACGAAGAAGTAGAGAGCACAAATAATACAAGCTCCGGTCTTAATTATAAGGGTCTTTTGGAAAATCTTGAGAAAATTCTAAGAAAGCTAATTATATTACTTTAAAATATTAAAATTTGTCATTTTTCTTTAAATTATGCTGTTTAACTTATAAACTAATATATAATGTAATAAAAAAAAATGTGATATGATAAGTAAGGTAATTAGCTTTTTTAGAATTTTTCTAAAATTATTCAAAAGGCTCTTATAATTAGGATCAGAATGAGTAGTAAGTAGTGACAATCACCGTCACTATTACGGCAGAATTTTTTTATACTTGACTATTATTTTTGTCTATACTATATATTTTAACGCCATATGTGTGTGTGTGATAGTTAAAAACTGTTATATATTCTTCCATATATATGACGATCTTTCAATAAGAAACGTAATATATAAATCTCACATACACACACATATATATATATGACGGTTTTATGTGAACAACCACTAAGTGTAACTCTTTCTATTTTACATGATCCATCGTCGTCTAGTTCTTCATTTATATTCAGCCCCTAAAGAATATTCTACCCTTTAAGGGTCAATGCCAATCTGTTTATGACTTTATTTAATTTTATGTCATAGAATTATTATATATAATAATCTTTTGTGCATTATTATATGCATACGAATGATTATATTATTAATAATAGATTCTATGCAAAAAATAAATTATATAAACCATCTAAAACAGGGGTATCGAGGTATTGACTATGAAAGGGAAGAAGATTCATCCAGGAAGTTGAATAAATGGAATGCAAAACAAAATGATAACGATCAATCACTATAAATATATATATATATATATATTATGTATGCTTCATTTAATATATTATTGAACAATTCAATAATAATATATGATACAACATGAGTAAAACATAACAATAACTTTAAATAATAAGGTATCAACTTCAAATCCTAATGAGCTCAAGCAACAATAGATAGATTAAGAAAATAAAGGAAATAAAGTTCTCATTAAAAACACAAAACCGAGAGCGGTATATAAAGCGTCAACTTCAAATAATAAAGCAAATATTTTAAAACTTTGGCAAGAACACAAAACCCATAATATATCAAAATCAAAATTTCAGCAAAACCATAATAAACTACACTTAAGGGAAAAAGTTATCACTTTTATGCAAATCACAACAAAAACTTGCATAGTTTCAAAGAACACCATATTAGAAAAATGTACCCAAAATTAGCCACCTACGTATAGATCAACCGGCGCGTTCACACAAACTATCATAGCATACATCAGAAGGAGAAGAATCATGATTATTTTAGTAACAATAGAGAGGGAAATCAATGTGGGTATGCCGGAAGTGGTGCAAGGCATTCAAACGAGGGCGTGACGAAAAGGTCTGTGGAGTTTGAAATAGTGAAAATAGGGTTCAAATACGTCAATTTTTAAAGGCAATTTTATGACGACTATTTTAAAAAAACCGTCAAATATAACACGTATCACTGTTTTTTATGAAAAATCTCTAGAGAGCTAAGTTTTTCACATGTGATAAAGGTTTTTGAGGTCGCTCGGCTTAATTTTCCAGTCATCTGTTGCGGATTTATGCTTTCCTTCCTATCGAAGGTAATCCTTCATTGCTAGCATGAGTCACAATTGGGTCGTGCGGTATAGCATGCAGCACATTGTCTTGGGTGAGTCGTGGGTCTTGCTAACTATTATGATATCCTCTCTCTTGACAAAGGTTTGATCTTTTTTTTTTGAGTTTTTCCTTAAAGAGGATAAAATTACTGGTTTGTTCTTTATTATACTTTGCTAACTATTGTATACGGACACACATTTTTCTTCCGGCTACTATATGTTGTCATCTCTTTATAATTAATTAGATGATGAAACTGCCTATTTTTCTACCCGTCGTTTTGCTTTGTTGTGTTAATGAGTTTCTACTATTAACAATAGAGTGTGAATGTTATTGTTTTGTGGATATTTCAAATGTTTAATTTGTTATATAGTTATATATTAAAGTTTGTTTATTTGTATTGATGATGAAGCTGAAACATAAGGAGAATGTGAAAATTATATTGTTGTGTAGATGATTTTAAGAGTTCGTTGCATTAAAACTGTTAGTTTCTAGCATTGATGAAGCAGGTAGACATTGTTGTTTTGGTAAATTTTAAAGGCTTCTTTAATTGCTTGATACCAAAGTAGTCATTTGATAATTTTTAAGTGATTTTAAGCGTGTTCATTCTTTGTTTTGTATACGCTCTAAATAGTGTAGAATAAGGAATGAATATATGTGAATCGTTTATCGAATGAGTACTCGGATGGGGCTGGGGACTTCATACGGTTAGCATGCCATAATCATGCTTACGATCGTGGTTTTATTGTCTGTTCTTGTGTCAAGTGTGGCGTTGTATGGCGTGTTCATCTAGATACTTGTGAGAAGTACTTAGTGACTAACGGATTTGATCAAAGTTACACATATTGGATAAACACATGGTGAAGTATGAGTGGAATATAGTATTAACCGGCTAAACTTGGAAAGTAGGTGTGACACACCAATCTTAAAAAAGTGTGAGGAGGCACCTAACATGGAAATGTGTGACTCAATTAACCCCTTAGATGATGCCAACTGTCTTTAAGATTTGGCGGATGCAATTGAAGAGCAGTCCAATGAGAACTAGAAAAAGTTTAAGAGAATGAAGAGCGATGCAGAGAAACCTTTATATGGAAATTGTGCTAAGTTCACGTTGGTATTTGCAGTATTGAACTTATACAACTGGAAACCAATATATGGGTTGAATGATGCGGGTTTCACGGAGCTGCTTGCCCTTTTGAGAAGATGCTACCACCAGGAAATGACATGCCAACAAAGGCTTATGATGCAAAACAAGTGATGCATGCTATTAGCTCGAGTTAAGAGAAGAAGATATACGCTTTCCCAATGATTGTATTCTATTCCGCAAATAATACAAATTGTTAATTGAGTGTTCATTGTGCTTAGCGTCACACTACCAAGATAATGGAAAGATTCCAATGAGGTGTTATTGTATTTGCCAATTATACCTAAATTCATACATCTATACAGCAATGTAATTGATACAAAAAATTTGTATTGACATATGGATAAAAGGATTGAAGATGACATGCTTCGGCACCTTCTGACTTTGCATAATAGAAGAGGTTTGACCTTCAACATGTCAAATTTGCTGAAGAACCGAGAAACCTTCACCTAGCATTGGCCACTGACGGGATGAACCCATTTGTGATGCAGAGCAATACCCACAATACATGGCCTGTGGTGTTGTTTATCTATAACCCACCTCAATGGCATGCAATGAAACAGAAATATACAATGTTATCTATTCTAATCTTGAAGGCTTGAAGGAGTTGTGAAACAGAAGGGAGGTTGTTTATGATGCTAATGATAAAGCATCGTTTAATTTGAAGGCTATGTTGTTTGGAACAATCAATAGTTTTTCGGCATATAAAATTTTTTTAGGGTACAACATCAAAAGCCAACTAATCTTAAGGTTAAGGCAACTAAGCAATGACATAGATGTATAAACAACCCCACTAATTGAAGACTTAAAGGAGTTGTGAGACGGAGGGGAGGTTGCTTATGAGAAAGCATTGTTCAATTTGAAGGCTATGTTGTTTGGAACAGTCAATAGTTTTCTGACGTATGGAAATTTTTAGGGTACAACATTAAAAGCCAAGCCAACTTGGATGCCCGATTTGTGAAGATGGTACGCAGTCGATCGGGCTGAAATATGGTATAAAGAATTAATATATAGGACATTGTAGGTAGTTGCAAAAGGGACATCCGTATCGATATATGAGAAAATACTTTAATGGAGAAGTAAAAGAGATGATGGCATCTATACCTCTCACTAGTTAGGGTGGTCTTGCAAAAACAAAACATGTATAATGTAAATTTGGCAAGCCACTCAGAAGACATGTTGAGAGACGCTTGCCCTTTGTGTATATGTATTATATTCATTCATATTTTTGTTCTATTCACTCTTGATGATGTACCACTACACACACGAAATCAATGTAATGATATATATAATAATAATCATACATATAATTAGCCTGTGGTAATATATACGTGCGTATATATGTTTATGACGATGCTCATCAATATAATTAATGTATGTTTATTTTAGCTAAAATTGAATATGCTGCCTATACATAGCTATTTGATATCGTTTCTGTTTTATTGTATATAAATGATGTGGGCTGATTGAAATTGCTTATATGGTGTATAAAATTATGACAGGAATATATAACAATTGTTGAAAAAATTGTCATATGTGATGGAATTATGGCAACAATTTGTGATAGTGGTTTCATTGACAACTGTTATATAAAATAAAATATATGGCGGGTAAATATAAACATTATTATATATTTGAATTAATATATGACAGTTGTTTAACCATCATACAAATTTATATGATATTAAAATATGTGACGGTTGAAAACGATAATATTAGAAAAAAAAATAACTGTCATATATACACAATTATATAATAGTGGGGTTAGGACAAAGATAGATGTGATTGCATTTGAATAATTAGTTACTTCAATATCAATAAATATTCTTTTTTTTAAAAAAAAAAAATATTACTATTAATATACAACCGCATCTCGTGTAACTTGTAGCTTTAAAAGTGGGAAAATGAGGAGTGAAGTTGAATCGCTCAATCGAGTACAGTTGTAAAAATAGGTTCCTTTCCTTTGGCAACATATATCTCTCTTACTTTACCAAGCACGCGTCTGGAAAATCATAATCTTTTGGATTTGGTTTACCCATAAATACATTTATTTTATTACTTCTTTAAATCTGGAGAACCCCAAAAAAAGTATTCTATCAAAGACAGAATCTCAAGCCCTCATCATGTGGGCCTACCCCGCAATTTCTCTCTCCGTCACTAATTTCAAGTTTCAAACTTTCAAAATATTTGATCATTGTGATACTGAAATAAACCTTCACTTTCCCTAAAACATTTTCAAAGTGATATTCCATTTTCACCCATCCGTTAAAATCCAATAAAACACACTTTTCTTTCCCGTTGGCCCTTTTAAAATGATATTTAATCACAACGCAATTCTTTTTCAAGTTTCAAGTTTCAGAAATGTGTGTTTTATTTATGCAAAGAATAGAAAAGAAATTCCAAGCCTGTCGTGACCTGATATAGAGATGTGTGTGGAATATATAGGGACCACAAAGTGTGGTGAGGAGATAGAGAGAGAACCATAACTTGGCTTGTAATCAAGAAATTAATTAATTGAAAAAAATTGCTCAAAAGCTATAACTCCATGTGGCTTCATCTTCGTGCCCTAACCTAACGCCACAATAAATATCTTTGGAATTATTACCATCCATAGCTCTTAATTCAACAATCTGCCTTTATAATAAGCCTTGCAGCCTTTTCCCATTAAAATATTGCTCATTTTATTAATTTTTTATTACCAACTTGTCTGTGACCATTCAATGGGGGAGTTTACACTTGGCATTTTGGGTGCATTCATTGCTAACTAGTTCTACTTCTACCCCCCACCCCCTGCATGGTTGTTTAAAAGCTCTATGGGTTCAGGTTGTAATATAGCTTATTATTTATGTCTAAATATAATGAACAATCACTTGTTATCTGTACTGGCAAAACCAAAAAAAAAAAAAAAACTTTTTATTTGTGTGTTTGCTAAGAATTTCATTTTTACTATCTTCAAAAAATTAGCACTGTTAAATACACAACCACCACATCAAGTGGCCAATAAGGGCACTTTAACCCAAAAAAAAAAAACTTAAAACTCACAGCTATTTGTGTGTTGATTCTAAATGAATTCAATGGTATGGATGCAATGGTGGTTTGCTTCGTGTATAGGTTTTGATGGATGTTTTATTGCATATTATGAACCTAAACTTAATACTATCAGCTAGTTAACGATATTAATAAATTTAAATAAGTTGAGTATTCGACATTATTATGTAAAAATTTGTATTAGTTTATCTAAAATACATATCTCTCTCTCTCTCTCTCTCTCATGAAAAGAGAGAGTATACGTAAGAAAAAAGAAAAGAAAAGCAAAGAGAGCGTACAAGTACCTGTGGCAAAGTGGACCGGCAGAGTGAGGAGAAAAAAATTTGTATTTGCATTACCAAAGCTGGTGTGCATTGTAAATCTGTAATAGGTGTTTACTTTACAATGTGGGTGGCCTCAATAGGAAGGTCCAAGTTTTGTTAGTCCTTATATATTGGGCCTGGCCCAAAATTATTGATGGACCAGTTTTCAATTCAATGCCTTGAAAGGCCTGACCCCATTGCTTGCTTCTCTATCCTAAATGGCCTCTCAATTTCAATATTATCCAATATCAATGAATAAAATAACTTTTTAAAATTTTACCAAATTTCAAAAATCTATCTACTACCTCAAGTCTTAAATATAAAATTTAGTTAATTTTTTAAAATAATCTTAATAAAATATATTATATAATGATACATTGTTTATAACATAATTAAGTAATTTATTTAATTTTTTTATCTCTAAAAAAATCAATTAAATTTTATATTTAGTATAATTTCTGAAGTGTCCCATGTTGTACTTTGATTAGGTAGTCAGGATTTATGTGACATGACTTACAATTGCAAGTTGCCAGCAAATGAATAAATAAAAGACTGAAAAAGAGACTTCCAAGCAAGTTGGGGAAAATTGAAAGGAATCAAATTTAAATTAATTAGGAACCAATGCCGTAGAATGAACATTTTGGCCGCAGTCACCCAGACAGCGAGAAGTTGTGTGTGAGGCCACGTGTCTGCTTGGTAGCATTTAAAATTAATTTTTAAGATCAAAATCATTACTCTTACTTAAAAATCTACCAGCGTGTCTGGGATTGCAACATTGACAATTAATGGAACGTTTTTGGAGTGGGAAACGGATTTTTTACATTGATTAACGTTTTTTTTAGGTGTTTGAAAAAAAATATGATCATTGGACTTATTTACTTTAAAATCTTATATTTATTAGCAAAAAATTGTTACTTAGAACGTTTTGACCTTTTTTAAAAGTTTTTATTTTTTATTTTTATATTATTACTTACTCTTTTCTGTCATAATTATAAGAAGCGCTTGACTTTTTTTAGAGATCCTAAGATAACTAATTATACTATTTTAAAACATTAAAATTTATCATAATATATTTACATGTAATAAGACTTCTTTCAGTCTTAATTATAAGATTTAGTTGGTTTTTTTAGAGAGATTAAGGAAGCGAAAAAAGTTATATAGTTTGATAATTAGAACTGGAGATAGTAATTATAAGACCAAAATGAATTATGTTTGTGATGAAATTAGAGACCGATTATATAGTCAATGTGATTTGATTAGTAATGTAATGTTATTTCATAAATTTTTTTACATTTCTTTGTTTTTTAATTTATATGCATTTTTAATCATTTAATCTTGTTATTGATTATATATTTTAAGTTTTTATTCTTAACTTTTGTTAAAATTATTTTTTTTCTAGTATAATTTTTAAGTTTTACTATATATATATATATATTATTCTATTCTTATTTATAAGACCCTTTTGGATAATTCTAAAAAAATCATAAGAAAACTAATTACATTACTTAATAATATCATATGTTGTATTTTATTACATTATATAGCAGTTCATAAGTCAAACAACATAATTTGAAAAAAATGACAAACTTTAATGTCTTAAAGTAATGTAATTAGCTTTCTTAAGATTTTTTAAAAGGGTCTTGTAAATAGGAACGAGGGGAGTATATAATATTCACTAATATTCATTATGTCCCTTTCAATCATTTATCACAATAAGTTACTTTTTAACATATTAGCCAAACATAAACAATTTGACTTATATCTAATCTGATTTATCTATAA
>JBAGKO010000010.1:11623566-11634905 GCA_037177275.1 Acacia concinna
TTAATTCAGTAGAGATTATTTTCTTATTATTTAGTAATAATTAATTTCTCAATAACCCAATTTACCAATTTTTAAAGTTGGGTTGAATGCATTTTGGTTGGGCATTAACGGAATTTGGGCATTATAATCACCCCTGTTATGAACATTTAGAATGCGGAGGCAAAATCAAAGAAAGAAAAGCACAAAGGCACAAAGCAACCAGGAAATCGCCTAAAGCTGGTCACCTTGAATTGTTCTAGATCATTTCTGTTCCATTCTTGCTCATCTTTTTCCCTTAATCTGGAAGGATGTGCCCCTAGATTTTATATATACTAGTCTCGTCCGTGCTATTTATAGAGAGAGATTTTTTTTTGTCTTATTTTTAGAGTAGAGAGATTTTTTAATTATGAACATGCAATTCTGATTTTACTTATAAGTTCATTTTGACAATAAAAAATGTTGGTCCTTATTATAAATTCACTTTGAGAGTAATAAATGAGATTGACACGATTTTACCCATATTAATTGCAATAAAAAAGAATCCATTCATGTTAACTCTTGGAACTCAATGAAAGCAAAATTATAAATTTAGTCCATAATGAATTAATTAACTTTCTTTAGTATGTGATAGTTAGATAGTTTGGCCTTACGTTAATAAGAGTATAAAACCAAAGTGGTACAGTAACACTCAGTTTCACGGTATAACTTATACTACATTATTGTAAAATAATAAAAGTATTAAATAGATAATGCTTTTTTTTTTTATATTTGCTCTTATTTATGAAGGGCACGTATCTTCTCTCAGTTTACTTTTATGCATTTACACATCTCTCTTATAGTCTTATCCTTTTTTTTTTAATATAAGCTAATAAGGGTAAAATTATCAAAAATTTGTTTATTATCTTAAAAGTAACTTATATTTTAAAATAAACTTTTTAAATACAATTAGCTTAATATTGTGAAACATGGAAGAGTACAATTTTATATTTTGTTTGTTATTATATTGATTTTATTCTCCTTAGGAAATAATCACGTATATTAAATAAGTATAAAATTAAAAATTGTTAAATTTTAAGATAGAATTAATAAAATTTAAGATTTTTCTGCCATATAAATAAAATAAGAGGAGTATGTGCTCATCATAGTCCAAATCTTCTTAAATCCGGCATTGCTGCCGCCTATCTGCATATTGCGACACAATGATAATATTAATAGCTAACGCATGCTAATTTTTTTTGTTTCAAGTCATCGTCGATTCATCCTTTTAAAATGCATAGTGACTTCTTAGCTTCACAATGGTGCCTTACAAGTCCGATTAATAAGTTGAAAGAATAACGTCGCCGTAAACGGACGTCCAGTAGTTTCCCCGGCTTGACATTGCGGTGATCATCAGAAAGTTTCATATAATTATTTAGGTTTAATGTTGCGCATGCTGTGGTCCAAAGTCAAAGACGACTTTGGTTTGGTTCTAAATCTAATACCTCAAAATAAAGGCATATAGTAAAGATACACGTATAAGATAACAGAGGAATAAGTCCTGTTTGGCTGTCTGCCCCATTCCTATCTCCATTATTATCAATCACCAAACGAGAAATATTACGTAGAAATCTTGGATCTTGGATCTTGGATCATACATAGGAATAGGAGTGAGTAATGCTGGAGTAATGGAACTGTAAAATAGTACTATAAATATTAAAGAGAAGGAGGATCAAGCAAAGTAATAAATTCCTTTTCCTGTGCTGTTCTGCTTTTTTGCAGAAGAAGGCTAAAAGAAAAAGGTAGGATCTTGACACTCACATGACTATTTTTTTCCCCTTTCTCATGGCTGAATAACGGTAATCATGAGCACAAACATCTCTTTTACAAATCCCATACCAGCTGCCACCTTTAATGATCATATCACATTCCCCCTGTCATTAATTACCACTCCATTGAATCATAATAACCAATCCTCACTCACACATACCCTTTAATCATGTCACTTCCTCCCTCTATTCCCTTTGAGAATTGAAAATTCTTCATTTTTCTTTTTCTTTTTGTCTCTGCTTTGAGCTCATGAACAACAACACTTGCATAGCATGTCTCTACTCTGCTCTTTCTTTTGATCTTCAAACAACAATGGCGTCATTTCTACTTCCTGCCTGACTCCATATTCTAGACATAAAGCTCGCTGTAATATGAATAAGCCTTATGCATTGAACCTGGCTTTTGCCTTCGCCTTCACTCTGGCTTTCCTCTGTTTCACAGCATCTCTTTGTTTTGCTCAGAATGACACACAAGTGCTCACTCTGTTCCGCCTCCAGACCGACGCTCATGGCTATCTCCTATCTAATTGGACCGGAGGTGACGCCTGCTCCGCCACGTGGCGCGGCGTATACTGCTCCTCCAACGGCCATGTCGTCGCCCTCTCTCTCCCTTCCCTCAATCTCCGAGGACCTATTGACTCCCTCTCATCGCTTGAGCACATCCGCTTCCTTGACCTTCATGATAATCGTTTAAACGGCAGCGTTGCGCCTCTCTGCAACTGCACCCGCCTCAGGCTCCTTTACCTCTCCCACAACGACTTCTCCGGCGAGATTCCGCCGGGAATAGCTTCTCTTAAGCATCTACTAAGGATTGACCTTTCTGACAACAACATCCACGGTCCAATTCCCAACGAACTCTCTTCGTTAACTCACCTTCTCACGCTTCGCCTACAGAACAATGTGCTCTCTGGGCAAGTTCCGGATCTGTCTGTTTCGCTCGTTAATGCCACAGAGCTCAATTTCACCAACAATGAGCTCTACGGACGCTTACCCGATGGAATGTTGAAGAAATTCGGCGACAAAACCTTCTCTGGGAATGAAGGTTTGTGTGGCTCAACCCCATTCCCGGCTTGTTCCTTCACAGGGAGCCCTCCTTCTTCTGCATCACCGCCCCAGATAGTTCCTTCAAACCCAAGTTCGTTGCCAGAATCTCAAACAAGCGTAATTGTCAATCCCAAAACCCAACGGCGGAAGGGGTTAAGCCCCGGAGCCATAGTAGCCATAGTGGTGGCGAATTGCGTGGCATTGTTGGTAATAACCTCTTTCATCGTTGCTCACTGTTGCGCAAGAGGACGAAGCTCAAACTCGATGGTGGGTAGCGAAAATGGGAAGAGAAAAAGTGGCAGTAGTGGTTCTGGAAGCGAGAAGAAGGGGCACGTCAATAATGGGGGAGCTGATAGCGACGGGACTAGCGGCACAGACCGAAGCAGGCTTGTGTTCTTCGATCGGAGGAATCAATTTGAGCTGGAGGAATTGCTCCGAGCATCGGCGGAGATGCTCGGAAAAGGCAGCTTGGGGACGGTTTACAAAGCGATGCTTGATGACGGTTCTTCGGTGGCGGTTAAGAGGCTCAAGGACGCAAACCCATGCGCCAGGACTGAGTTCGAGCAGTACATGGAAATCATCGGAAAAGTCAAGCACCCCAACATTGTCAGATTCAGAGCATATTACTACGCCAAAGAAGAAAAACTTCTCGTCTACGATTATCTCCCCAACGGAAGCCTGCATTCTCTTCTTCATGGTTAATCTTCGTTTCAAATTCATACATATTTTGGTTTTTTGGACGTATACCTCCACCATCATTTTCACTCCTTGAATTTCAATGGCAGGAAATCGAGGTCCAGGAAGAATTCCACTAGATTGGACCACAAGAGTAAGCTTAGTGTTAGGTTCAGCAAGAGGGCTGGCTCGTATTCATGCAGAGTATAATGAAGCAAAAATACCCCACGGAAACGTCAAATCTTCGAACGTGCTTCTTGATAAGAACGGCGTCGCTTGCATCTCCGACTTTGGCTTGTCCCTATTACTGAACCCTGCTCACGCCATTGCAAGATTGGGAGGATACAGAGCTCCGGAACAAGAACAAGTCAAGAGGCTGTCTCAGCAAGCAGACGTATACAGTTTCGGGGTCTTACTATTGGAAGTTCTCACAGGGAGAGCTCCCTCGCAGCATCCTTCGCCGGCTCGACCTCGCGCCGATGAAGATGAACAAGACGTGGATCTTCCCAAATGGGTTCGATCTGTTGTGAAGGAAGAGTGGACAGCAGAAGTGTTCGATCAAGAACTCTTGCGTTACAAGAACATAGAGGAAGAGCTGGTTTCAATGCTGCATGTGGGGTTGGCTTGTGTGGCTTCACAGCCAGAGAATAGGCCAACGATGGCAGAAGTAGCCAAGATGATTGAGGAGATAAGGGTGGAACAATCTCCATTAGCAGAGGACTACGATGAATCGCATAATTCACTTTCACCATCCCTTGCCACCACCGAAGATGGCCTTCCTTGACCATACTTTGCAGTTGGGTAGTCTCAGTGCATATCAGTAATGGACTTCGCTAGCTCTTCGAATTGTGTTAACTTAAGTGCTCATCTACTAATATTTGCGAGCAGTGTAATTGAAGCGTTGCGTGTTAGGAAAGACCTGATAATCTTGTGTTTCATGTTAGAATAAGTATCAGTATCTACTTGATTTGTATAATCTTATATTTGACGTTCTGCATCATCTATCGGACTGGATGATACAGCTAGCTTAAATTTATGGCTCAAATGGCAACTGTGCACGTTACTTTCTCAGAAGCAGCTCACTTTCATGCTAAAGAATCAATACGAGTACCATTCATCATTCAAGTTTGATTCACATGTATTACAATGTGCTAATCTTTAACATTGAAAATCAAAGGAAAAATGGGGGAAAATGGGCTAAACCGAAGTATAATAAACTCACTTGGAGGTCGAATTCAAGTTCATGTTCGCATATTCTAACAGGGTAATTACTACCATCACACCATATCACAAATCATCTAGGATCAACATAAAGATACACAAGTATTATTATTATTATTATACAGAAGCACATATTATTACAACCAGTCAACCATGCTACCTATAAATAGGGGTTCACCATCGTTTCGGTTGCCTCCAACCCACTCTGCACCAGCTTCACCATACAGAACCAGTCCAATTATGACATACTTCCTTATCACTGGCCATAAGCACTTGACTCAAGAGTCAACATTATTTGCTCCAGTAACCAGGCAATATATGTTAAATTATCAGCTTATGGATCCGGTTTGGTCAATCAGTGTACCGACTTGTTCTCCACACAAAGCTTTTGAGATGTTCCCAGGCTCCAGGAGATTAAAAACCACAACTGAAAAAGAAACCCAGCAACGTAGAGAAAAGGTCATAAAAATGAGGTTTGGGTGTTTGAAAACTTCAATTTAATTGCTGATATGCTAACCATGCAATGCACCAAACCCGAAAGATAGCCTTGAAATATCAAATGCAACATACTAACCAGGAAGAGCATTTTCCTCACAGAATGTGAGCGCTGACATATCCATAGAGGTGGCACCTCTTGAAACCAGCTCCCTGAAGGATATGTGCTCAAAAGTGAAATTGCCATCCCGGGAGTCGCAGTCATACACACCATCTACATTAGTACCCTTGAGGACAGCCTCAGCATCAACTGCAAATTAAAAGTAAATTATGCCAAAGGTAAAAAAATTACATAGATGCAAGTGTTATCCTCCTTTATAAAGGAGAGAGGAGAGCTGATGAAGAAAAGTAAAGATGTACAAAATCTAATATGGCATACTCTCAGAAGCTCGGAGAGCTGCAGCTATATCAGTTGAAAAGAGTGGGTTTCCAGTGCCAAAACCAATGCCACCAAATATAACAACTCTGCCTTTCTCAAGATGTCTAATGGCCCGCTGCCTGTTGTATGGTTCAGCAAATTCATGCATGGCAATGGTAGTTTGTACACGAGTTTGAACACCCATCTTCTCTAGAGTTGATTGGAGCAATATAGAATTCATCACTGTAGCCATCATGCTGGAAAGTTCAAAAACCCACAAGTTCAAATCACATTGATATTATAATAAAGGGTTAAAACAACATAGATATTAGACAATATCAAGACCGTAAATCTAAAAAAGGTCTTTTCATGGCAATATAACCTATGGATTCAAGGCCAAGAAGATCTGTACATACCCAACTTGGTATGCAGTACATCTTTCTAAACCAGTTGCAGTTACCCATGCATCTCCACAGAAAAAGTTACGACCTCCAACAACAATTGCCACCTGAGATATCAGATAAACAGGCAATTGTCTAAATGAAAAAAGGTCAGCAGACCCTCTAGAATTCAAAGGAAAATCATGAGAACATAGTACCTCCACACCATTGCGTGAGGCTATGGCAACTTCCTTTGAAATTAACATGGCCACCTGGCAATTAGAATTAATACAGAAAAACAAACAGAATTAGTTTTGTCGCACCATCCAATAAGAATATTTAGACTATATCATTACATGCTAAGAGGTTGAGTCAACTAAAGAGGTCAAGCTTGGCAATTTCCATACGTAAATAGCTAATTAGAATGACTAATTTCATTTTTTGAGGAGATATAATTTGTAAAGCCAGAGACCTTTGGGTCAATGTTGCAGGTAGCAGATGCAGTAAGAGCTGCTCCACTAATTTTGAAGACTACCCTTCGCCATCTAACATTTGACATTGGTTTTGACTTCAAGTTATTTAGCTGACCTCCACTGCTGGGCATTGTGACTCCAAATCTAAAAATTAAGTGAGGGCATTAGTAATATTAACGTAGTTATAAATTCACTATTGGCTGAGGTTATCCCAACCATGCCATGCTCCACGACAAAGCATCAATTTAGCATGAAAGATTCTCAACTTTCCATTTTAAAGGCACCAAGGTAAATTGACGATGAAGATTAGCAGATTCAGGCACAACAAAGATAACTTACGTCAAGCCTTCCATAAGATGCTCGGTTTGAGCCCAAAAGTGTTGCATTACCAACTGTGGGTGAGTACTTATATAAATGGAAGATGAAAAAGTAAGTTAAACCATATCTGAAATATCCACTTTTTGCCGAATCAACTCATAGAAGGTGGGATGCAACCGTTTACACATGCACGGTAAAATACCTTTCTTGATAAGATAGTAAAATAACAGACTACATGGTTCCCGCGATTCGACTAAGAAGTTCTGCCCGGGATTTGGAAGGAAAAAGATTTATGGTTACTAATCATATGACTTACAAATTCTGAAAAATGGAATTCAGTAAAAACCGGAAAGATGGAAATTTTGCTTGGGTATCTCGATTAAATAATAGCGAAACAGAACGTGCTGCTTAACGCTGCATGAAGAACTCTTCATGTGGCATGTCTAGACGGAAAGAAACAAATTGCCAGTTCACATTATCCCAGGGTAGCTCTATCTACATAAACTTCTTCGTAGCGGCATCCAAAAGTCCAAACTTTTACCGTTTAAGCGATTGGTATACTTATGATTACAATGGGACAGAGGCTCATCGCAGGAAAATGCCAACATGAAAGAAATCCCAAGGACAAGGCAAGCAAAAAACGAATTCATCACAAATACATCAGCACCTAGGCACTATGCCACTATCAAGCAAGAAAGGAATTTATCACCTCTTTGGTTGTCTGGGCGAATTACTCCCAGAACCGATCCCCTTGTCTTCATCCTGCACATACTTTGTAGATAACGAATTGCCCACGATCTGTTCCATTTGCTTGAACCAAGGCCAGTGGCTGGCTGAAATGCAGCCATTACTCATCCTATGCCTTTCCAACTTATACCTCTTCTTCAAATTATCGACTTTATTCTTGCATTGCTCCACACTCTTGGTTTGATTTTCGCACCGCTCACTAACTATTGCCGCCACTTCCTCCCAATCCCTCCCTCTAAGGTTCCCTCGATTCAGCTGAGTGAACTTGTCTGTATAAGCCTCAAGAAGGCAAACAATTGCCGCGTCGCTCCACTCTTCCCTATCCTTCCTATACTCCCCGCCGTTAGAAAGCTTGAGCCGTTTGTGTCCGTACGATGGCGTCCCTTCGCCGGCCTCCTCCCGATCGTTTCGCTTGTCGCTCTCGTCGGCATCGTTATCAAATCCATAGCCCTCGCTGGCGTCGGCCACGGGTTCGGAGGGCACAGGCGTGACGGCGGTCGAGAAGGAATGTGGAGCGTAGGTTTGGTGAAGGTGGTTGTGGGGGCCAGCGCCTGATTGGGGATGATCGTCACTGAGGAGCGAGAAGTCGTCGTCGTCGCAGGAGGCCATAAGAGAGGACGTTACGGTTAAGGTGATGGATCGTGAACGACGACGTTAGGGAGAGAGAATCGAACGTTCAGAGAAGCAGTGGGGGAGGCATTCACGGAGCGCTCGTTCCGTAAGTGGACTGTGCTATTTGACCTGACGGTCCCGTTAAGTGACTCGAACCACAGATCTCGCATTAGCCTACCAGTTGACACGCGCGTAAACGTGCCATACCTTTTTTTTCCCCTAGAAGATAATTTACTAATTTAGGTAGGATAGACATGGATATTTTATTAAAGTTAGAGTAGACTCCCAGCCTCTTTAAAGATTTATGAGAGAAAATTATCTCAATCTCTTTGAAGATTTATAAAAGAAAATTATAAATTACTCAAACAATAAGATCTTTTCATTAGTTAGAGGATCTGAACACACCCCTTTTAATCAGGGTGACAAGAACTTAACCAACTACATCAAACTTCATTATATGGAAATAATTTTTATTAATAAATGAAGAGCTTCATGTTGATAAATTTAAAATTATTATGCAACTTATCAAATAATTAATTTTTTATTTATAACCATATGCAATTCTTTCTTTTAATTTTTCGCCTCTAGAAGATGGAATTACTACTGTGGTGCTATGGGTGCATAAACTAGATCGGCCAAAAAAAAAAACTACATTAAATTCTCCCTTGCGCATGATGTGCAAAAATTTAAGATAGTTTTCTAATCTGTTTTTTTTTTATAGTATAGTTTTCTAATCTTAAATGTATGACATAATTTATTTTTTTTAAAAAAAATAGTTAAATCACTTTAAAGTATTTTTATTTATCATTTTTTTAAACTATTTTTACCTAAACTAATGTATAATTTAATAATGCATCACATATGACATGATTAAATAACTTTTTAATTTTATTAATCTCTCTAAAAAATCTAACCATTATATTTATGAGTTGTTGTCATCACCTACAAGAAATATGTGAATAAGGTTCCTTTTCTTTTCTTCTTTTTTTGAAAAGGGGGAGTATATTAATTAACTGAAAATAACTGTGCAAAACAAGTTGGTCATCAATGAGTACAAACAAGTTGGCCATCAAGGTTTTAAAGAAACAAAAGAAGGGTTTTAGCTCTAAGTGTGTGTTCATTTAGTACATTTACATTATGAGCAATGGCCTTAGGATGAGAGTGAAGACCCTAAAATATTCTCTTGTTCCTGCTATCCTTTAGTTTCCAGCACATCAAGCCAAATTTGATCCTCCAGACTTGACCGTTGTTCGCCGAGTCGAGATTGGAGAACACCCAGTCAATAAAGGAAGTCTGGTGATTCATTGAGTTGGCTCCCCTATTGTTTAAAAGATCCCAGCACTGTGTAGCTAGGGGGTGGTGCCGTAAAATATGTTGTGTCTTCCTAATCTGTTGCACAAGTAGGACAAGAGGTGTTTTGTGCTCATCTGACGATGAGTTCTCTCTGCATTAGTTAGTAATAGCTAGCCATAGGAAGGTTCGAATTTATTGACCTCCTGGAGGGTTTCCTTTCTTTAAGGAGACAACCGCAATATGTTTTGTTCTTTTAATGATAAAATGGAATTTTAACTCTTATACAAAAAGTATGTACTCATCATAAAATTATTATATCTTATATAGTCTATAGATGCCATATAGGATGTCAAGTCATCCTACTATGTAGTTTGAGTTAAACTTAATGTAAAAATTAACGGTAAGGGTTGAATGTAAAAAATTAAAACGTCAATAAGATTAATTTATACTTTAAAATGTCAAAAGGATTAAATGCAATTGCCTAGGGGAGTTTTATGAGTTCTAGCCTAAAATAAAGTAAAATTTAATTTATAATGTAGATCTTAAAAATTTTAATAATACATATGTTGAAATTCACTAATAAAGATATCATAGATGTGAACATCAATAATATACAAAATTATAAAAATTAAACTCACTATTTATGATTTATTTCAAATTTTGTGTGAATCACGTTAATTAATAAATGTAAGAACCTTTCATATTGGAAAAAAAATGTGAGGATATGTTATGATATATGCCATGGTCTAGTTAGTATGGGATGAAGCCCCAATAGGTACTAATGAAGAACTTGGAAAGGGTATGAAAATAGGAGTAAAAGCCTAGTGAGTCAAACAGATGCCAATGTGGGCTTGTGAGCTGGGGTCTATCGGGGAGTCAAACAAGGTAAGCAAATGAAACTTGGAGAAGAGGTATGCAAAAGAAGAAGTAACTTCTAGAAGAGGAAAGAAAAAAAGGCAGTGAGAAAGGAAACTTTGTTTTTTCCCGATACTTTATGAAAGCTAAAAAACAAACAGAAACAAAAATGTTATTGTTAACCAGGTTCCACGAGCCTATCTACCAAGTAGAATCTAAGTTCCATATTGAGTGCTCTTTTCGCAAGGTTATCTGCAACTAGTTTTAGGTTTCTTGGGATGTAACGAATCTCTACCTGCCAACTATGCTCCAATAAGCTTCGAATCTCTAACACCAAGCTTCGTTGCATGTGTAACTCGGAATATCCTTCTCGACATAGTTTCCATGCATCAATATAGTTTGTAAGTAGAACCATCTTCCTTATACTCATATCCCAACCTTGCTTTAAACCAGTTAAGCAGCCCCATAGCTCAACACTTAAAGATCCCTCCTGCTGAATTATCATCATAAATCCCCCATAGAAGTTACGTTGTAGATCACATATGCCTCCTCCTCAAGCTGTCGAGTAGAGAAATTTCGAAAATGTGCCATCCACAAAAAGTTTATAACAACCTAGGGGGATTGTTGTTGAGTGAGCCTCATGCATTTCATGACTCCCTTGCAAGTTCACATTATGGCACCTCTATTGTTTCTTCGTATGGAATAAGTTATGGTGGCTACACTGATCTTCAAAGAGCTAAGATCTGCATTAAGCCCTTAAAAAATAATTTCATTTCTAAATTCCATAGCAATCAACATGACATGGCAAAAAATTTTGCCCATTTAGTGTCTTCCACAAAACCAACTGGTTTAGACAAATTTAAAGCATATAATTCCCATAAATATGTATTAAAGAACTGTCCCCTGTACTTGCCATGAATTATGCTCTTCCAGAAACTTTTAGTATTTGGACAATCCCTTAAAACATGTAATAAGTGTTCCATACCCTCTCCATATACTGCACAAGTAGCATCTTTTGTCATTTCCTGTTGTGCTCTTAATGCATTTATTAATAACCTGTTATGCAATATGGCCCATAAATAGG
>JBAGKO010000010.1:11651374-11681741 GCA_037177275.1 Acacia concinna
ACCTAGTTGACTTTTTTGGCTTCCTTAATCTCTCCAAAAAAATCTATTGGGTCTTGTAATTAGGACCAGAGAGAGCCTTATTACATATAAAGGATGTGTGATATTTATACTTCATTCGATCCTAATTATAAGACCTATTTGACTATTTTGACTTACTTAATCTCTCCAAAAAAATCAAATAGGTCTTATAATTAGGACTGGAGGGAGTTTTGTTACATGTAAATATAGTATGATGTTTATAGTACATTCGGTCCTAATTATAAGACCCAATTAAAATTTTTTTAGATAAGTGAAAGAAGTAAAATATGTTATTTAATTATATCATATGTTATGTTTTATCATATTATATATTAATTCATAAGTCAAAAAAATAGTTTTAAAAATGATAAATTTTAATACATGAAAATAAGGTAATTAACTTTATTAGGATTTTTTAAAAAGTCAACTAGGTTTTATAATTAAGACTAAAAGGAGTAAATTATATCATGAAAAAAAAAAAAAAAAAAGGTGAACAGTGCCCATCCACAATCATAAACAGTGAATCAGTGAAAAAAGTAAGGAAATTAATGCTTCTGCGATTTGATCCAATTCAATACTGTTCACAGTGGATCAGATCAGTGAACCAGACACTTTTTTTTTTTCATTTATTTTGCTTCTGCCGGAATCCACGATTGGGAAGCCGAGTGGCGCACTTTCTATCTTTCTACTTCTTATTTTTAGTTTAATGGCTCCCAGCTTCCCACCTCCACCTCAGATTTCAACTTCCCTTATACGCTTACTTTATTATGTGGCTAACTCTTTCTTATTAAACCGCTATCTCATTTTTATTTTACCACACATGGAATGGAACACTCCTAATTTTAATGGCCCATATGCTACCTCACACTCCTAAAAAGTTATTCTGTACTGTCACTGATGGACTCTGAACTGAGACGTTGAACACTGACAATTGATGGCTAGGGCTTCCTTCAGCTTATGGCTAATGTTCCCGTCTTTTGGAGATGCTCAACCTACGACTGAGTAAGTTGCCCGCTATACGGTACGTCCGCCCGAACTCAGTATAAATTTATTTGTTTTAGGCCTACTCAGAATATACCCAATTAATTATTACACAGGCGGGTTACAGGTTACCATCGGACTGTCCATACCCGCTCATTTAATACTTTTATTTATTATTTTAATAAAATTTTCCCCTAAAAAATTAAACTTCCCCATTTTGCCGCAACCTATATACTACACTGCTTTCATCTACCATTCTAAGTTATATAAACTCCCCCCAAAATTTCTTTTAATACTTATATATATATTTTTAATACTTGTATATCTATTTTTTCTAAACCTTCTACTTAGCCTAATTAATAAATGGGCTGCCTGTTACCCGCCCGAACCGAGACGGGTAATTGAAGGCCGTTTAATAAACAGACGTATCGGGTTCTTAACGCCCGTGCCTATTTAAATATAAATGGTAGGTACTAGGGTGACCCTCGGGTCAGCCTGGCTCGCCCGTTACTCTGCCTTAACTGTATATATTGTGATACTAAATCTAACTATATACTGTATAAAAATACTAATGAAGATGAAAATAATAACAATAAATATTATTTTTAAATTATAGATCAACTTATAAATTATTATAGTGTTATTAGTTATTAAATGTTCACTTTAAACAATGTATTAGGAAGAATTTAACTAATAGAAATATTTGTTAATTTTTTTTTATAAATGGGAATCCCAATCCTAGTAATATTGGGATCTAACTAGGATTGGGATTTAAACTTGTATCCCATCAAAAAATTGGTTTCAGTCCCATATTTGAACACCCCTAATTAAAATAATACTTGTCATATTTCTCACTCTTTTGCCAAAAAAAAAAAATTCAACTTCCCTTTCTACAAGATTCCCAAAATGATGTTGAATTGCTAAGACCCAACACGGTAGGTCGTGGGGGGAGAGGGCCACCATGAAAGATGATTCTTCCCTTTTGAATTAATTATCCTTGATTTAGTAATAAAGATTGGTTTTCAAATAAATGGCTCATAACCTGTAAAGTCATAAGTTCAAATCCTCCCTCTACTAATATAAAGATTTTATTGATGAACAATCTATAAATACTTTTGCAAATCTAAAAACCACAACATATGAAGGAGGGGACATAAAATTTAAATTTTAGTAATATGCACCTGCCTCCTACTTGGCATTATTTTGCTACGCTGTTTCATGTAAACAGAAAAATCATTGGATTTATCAATCTATATCTACCAATTTCTTATTAGTTATAAGAGAGTTATACTTAATATTTACTCTTTAATTAAATCTTACATTAAAGAGTAAATGAGTATATAACACATTCAAATAAAATATTTCATTTATCTTAAGAAATTTACACATCTCACACGCAATTCATTTTTTATAAATGTTAATGCCTTATACAATTTTATTTCGGTGAAATAAGGGAGTTTAAGGGCTCATATGATTGATACTGTTATTTTAGGCAACTTCTTTAATTAATTAATATAGAGTTGGTATAATAGTGGAAGGCTTCGCTAAATTTTTATTTTTTTGAGTTATGAATCAAATTTTATAAGAGACAATTGTGTTGTGAGCACAATCATAAACATTGAGCTGAATACTGAATACTGCATGACAATCATAAAAATGGTGTTTGCTTTAATCAGAACGTGCAAGCAAATACTTAAAAATAGAGGCCACCACAAAATGTAGTAATAATTCCTCAAAATAAAATCCGACAAGCATTGACGACACAAAGTCTAGATGGGACCCATCCGTTAACACAGAATAAACGATTTGATGCCACGCGGTAGGTTATGCCTGAAGGGGAGACACGGACATTTTCCACGAGCCTTTACCGCCGTTTTAAAAATTGAATCACCAAAGAGATTTACTCCAATTTATAAGCTTTTTTTTTATGATAAAAAAGCCATAAATTCCATTAGCTATGTCTTCAAAATTTAACAGTAATTTTTTAAATGAGTCTGGGAAGTTTTTGCCCACCGGAGCAAATTTATGTCAGAAGTTTTTTGTGGATACTTTTGCTCTGTAAATATAAAAAAAGATACAATTTTGTTTTAGTTGTTATTTTCGTTAACTTTGACAATAAATATACTGAATTGACAGTCTACATGTGTAACATCTTAATTTTTATTTTTAAGATTTAAATATAACAAAAATAGTTAGTTATGATAAAGATTTATCATGTAATTGTTAAAGTAAAAGTGCTTATTATAGATATACTTTATGATAGTAAAAAAAAATAAGTGGAATAAAAATATAGAAATAATAACATATTATTGTTGTCATTTTCATCATTAACATATATATATAACTGGTAATTAAGGGGAAAAAAGTTGGAAGAATGAAAACAAATAAAGAAAGGTGTTCCAGAAAAAGATAAAAAGAAATGTTAACATAAAAACAAAATTTAGGGCCCTTTAATTCATAAAATGGGCATGTCACCTTTTTTTAGGGAAAATTGTGATTTGGTTAAAGAAGGGAACTAACGATTAAACGATCATGTGAAATCGCGTAATTGTAAAGAAGTCTCGTAAAATTATCAATGAAGCTTGTGTAATTGTTATGACAGGACGAAGTGAAGTGCAGGAGCACTGCGGTACAATGTTCTCCGGCATTACAGTTCTAGATTCAACATTTGAGATTATTTAGGTAACTAAAATTTCTTCTATTCAACAAACTTCTTTCATAAAAGTTATTATATGTATTTTTATCTTTCTAATTATGGTAGTTTATTCTGATTAGAAGAAATTTTTAAAGTTAGGATTTTGAGAAGTTTTGAATTTTGACAATATAAAACTATAGGAATGTAAATGGATATTAATATATAGTTTTAATTTGTTTGAATTTTTGATTTGGTTGTTTTATAATTTTATAATTTTTTTTATAAAACAGCCTATAAATGGCTATTTTGGACTTGTTTGGTTTATTAAATTTGTGTTAGAAAATTTATTAAAGTTATTGAAGGTATTGTTAAAGTTTTAATCGATTTATATTATTGGAAATATTTGAAATTTATGAAATAACAATTTTATGTTGAAAATCTTGAGAGTGTATTTTTTAAAATTATGGAATTTGAGAGTGTTCCTTCCTAATCGGTTAAGACATAAGGGAACTTCATATCAAAACAACATACATCAAACACATTTTGGCTCAACTTCATTTTTAGGCACTTTTACCCAAACATGGGTTCCACCTATTCCTTCAATACAATCCTATAAATTATAATATAAAATTGATAATAAATAGAGTAATTAAGCAAACTAGGACATTATCCTATGATTTGATATTCTGACCTTAAAATATGGGTGGAATCTATTATTGTTGTGGATTTGAGAAGGAATTTATAATCCATAAGGTTGCATAGGAAATTCAGCCTCAAGTGAAACATGACTCATAGTACATTATGAAAATGACAACTAATAGTCTCCACTTATCACTAAAAATAGTACACCATCAATATGTTTTTACAATTATGCGCTAATATATGGAGGACTCGTCAACTATAGTATGACAAGAATCTTTAACTCTTATGGTGTTTTGAAGTTTTTCACATAATAGTTGAAATGCTTTAGGGCCCATGTGAATAATATCACAACATTTATTTGTCTCTTATAACAGCTTCATCAATTGTCTTTTCATGTCATCTCTTTCAATTTTTCCATCTCCTATAGGCTTTTTAGCTAGTCTTGACATCTCTCCCATCAAATAAAGTGTATGTATAATGAAACATACAAGTTAAACAATACACATACACTTAGACCTTTACCATTAGTCAAGTCCTTCATTTGTCACTCTTATCAACTTTCTGACTTCGTACTCAAAAGCATCCTTACTATGGCTGCTCATCTATGAAACAATTATGAAAAAGGAAAATCAAAGTAGTACCCAACAAAAGAGAAATGATAAAGTAATAAAAAAATATTATTCTAATTTATAAGTTACCTAATTGTATGGTTACTATCAACAAACTCTCTCACACACAAAGACGGGTGTATGTGTCTAGTTTCTATTGACTTTAAAGTTCAAGCATGAATACACACACACACACACACACTCAAATATTACAAAGATGTGCTCATTATTAATTAACCTTTAACTAAACCAGAATACCAGTCTTGGTACAATCAGGACAACCACCTCCAAATGTTACTATTATGCATTAGTTTTTGGTAATTTCGAAAAGATTGGTTTAAGGCCTACTTGTTGAATATTAGCATATAAAAGTACATAAGGACTAGGGTCAATCTATCCCAAGTTGCCAGCTAAAGCCACACCACAATATCTCATTACACCAGCCTTTCAAATTATGCCATTATGATGCCATTCTGAAATGTAACCTTATATTTATTCTACATATATATTCATCTACCATGTTCCTACTATCTTGTCACTTTTTGATTTTTTCCATTCAGAAACATAATGCTTATTGATGAACTTCTTTTCGGAAGCCTAGAGGTCATAATTTATATATTTCTCTAGTTTATCCTAACAAGGCAAATCCAAAACTTACTTTCACACATTAAAAAATGGACATATGACATATTTACAATAAATGTACGTGCCATGTATAAAAAGAAAAAAAATCATGGGAAAAATCATTAAACTCGTGAGGGAAGCATTTATGAAAAGCATATATTGGTATAAATATATAGAATGTTCAAACATGTATATGATTGATTGTTAAAAAGAAGACTATTGATTGAATGAAAAGTAGTAGCACCTCCATTGTTAACAAATCACAATATATAATCAGACTACACCACTGTACTCCTTTTCAAAATGCATACTTGATATTCAAGTAATGGTTTCACACACTCTTGCAAGACTCTTTAAGATATCCATTTGGATCAACAAACTCTTTACAACCCTATATTTACAATGAAACACACATATTAAATAACAATATTGAAAACTAAATAGCATAGCAACAACTAGAGCCAAAACAAACAACTATGGGCATGTGGTATGATTAATGCTTTATGTGGCACCTAATCTGGGCTCGATCTCGGCCTCTTGTAAAAAAAATAAAAATGAATAAATAAATAAATAAAAACAAACAACTATAAGAAAGAGATAAAACATGCATGACAATCAAGATGAGAAATTAGATGAACAAACATTAATAAGCTGATTTCATTTACTTGGCATAATCAAAATACAAAGAAATTGAAAGCATTTATTGGAGAAATTAATGCAGAAATGAACACATATCAAGAAATGAAGGATTTGCAAATGTAATCAAGGAAACATGTAAACGAACAAATCATATAGCATAAATACATGAAAAATCACAAGTGTGTTGTTGTGAGCTTTACTTCTAATGATATGTAGCAAGTGATCTTTACTAAGTTGGGATGAGCGTATTAGAACTGAGAGCCTCTTAACGTATATATAAACCATATATACCATACTTGTATAGCTTCTTAATGTGATTAGTTTTAATCCCTATATAACTTCCTGTTGATTCTATTTTGTCTTAGACATCATGAATGTATAGCTTCCTACTTTCATCCTCTACCTTCTAAAAAGAAAATTTAACTGCTAAACATAAAAACAAATTAAAATGCCCCTCCCTATTTTCTTCAAGGTTCTAACATGCATCATGTTAAGAAATTCTATACTCTTTTTCTTATTTCTTTTTTAACTTAATCGAGAAAACAGATTAAGGAAAGCTCACTGTAAGCTATCCCCCCTCATCTTATGTAATAATTTTGGCCCATCATTTGTCAATTATTAAACAACTCGCATCAAGACAAGACCAAACAAACCAAATAGTACAAAATAATTTGTTTTTCTTTATAAATTTTATAAAGAAACCAAATATAAAGAACATAATAAATGGTAAAAGCATTCAATTTCAAGTTTCTTTAACTACCCAACCACTTCAATCATCAAGAATCAAGTTCTAAGAGTACATACTAGGATAAAGAAACTAAATACAATGGCTAGGTTGCATCTATCTTGAGCACAAGAAACGTCCACAGAGATTTGAGAAGAAAGTAGAACAATAGACGCAGGAGACGCAACTAAACTAAAGTCAAAGACAAGCAAGAGTAGAGCGATGAGTTGGATAGGAAAGGGAGTAGCCAGAGATAAGAGTACCTCACGTCTCGTGCTCATTGAAAATGGATGGCTGACTATGCATCACCTCTCACCAGTCACCACCGCTAGTCGTCAAAGACGGAAAATTGAGAAAATGAACTTACACAATAGTAAAGATTTCCTCACCGTCGACAAGTAGATTAAGCCATTAGTTGTTGAAGAAGGAAGCCTTCCTTGACCTAGACGCTGAGATGGGGAATAATGAGTGAAAAATCAAGAAGGAATTTGTGAAGACTAAAGAAGGAGGAACAATATCAAGGTGGATAGTCAGACAAGGATTATTTTGAGAAAAAACCCTTTTCTCCTCAAATTTCTCCAACTTTGAGGAGAAAATTTTGATTGAAAAAACTATAGGGCCTATATGAATTTTTTTCTCAAACACTTTTCTTCTCAAATCCGATCAAGGAAAAATTAAAATCCCCCTCACTTTTCTCATCCCCTTTATTTTCTCTTCAACCAAACACACCAGTAGTGATTGAATTTTTTTCCCCCTCTCACTTCATAAAATTTTAATTTCTGACTTCTATTTTTTGGTTCTTGTTCACTCTTTCCTCTCATTCTCATAAACCTGTATGTTTAACCTTCACTAAAATGCACTTTTTTAGGCATGGGCGGAGAATAATTTTTTTTTTTTAAAATATCGATGGCTATAATAATTATTAAACATAGCTTTCACCTTTTTAATTTCAAAAAACACATTTCACGCTTGAAGGAATGTGAATGCGAAAAATAAACATATTTAAATATTTTTTCATTTATTGCAAAATGAGTTAAGGATGAATTTGAAAATGTAAAAAGATTTTTTTTTCATATTTTTTTTTAATATGCATGCTAGATAATGGTAAAACGGGAGTAAGAGGAGCATACGATGATGTGATTGATTAGTCCTGCATTTTTTGCTAACAATTTTTACCTTGGCACTTAAACAATATCAATAAATTAATATATACAATATCCATATTTAAAAGACTCCTAAACAATCAGTGTTAATTTCAAAAAGGAAAAAACCCACTTCCAATACTTGATATATTAAATACTCACTTCTTTAATGAAAAAGCGCCATCTGTCATCAATTTAACAACGTTACTTCACCCTTGCTCTTTCCTGCTCTTTATCTTTGTTCACTACTACAGATCAAAGGACATTAAATCTTGAAAGCATATTCACTGGGGTAGCAGGGGTCTTTGGTTGCCTTGGTGTCAACACTGACAACCCCAACATTGCAACCATTCAACATCAAAAAAACTTTTGTAGACCTAGGTTAAAGGGCGGTGAGATATGCTAATTTCATATTTCTCTTCTCCTTGTTTGGCTTGTTTTGACCTCTTGAACCTATAAGACGCGTCTCCAATATTGTTCTTTCGAGTGGGTGAGAAGGGAAACAAGCTTGAATTGACTTCTAGAAATCATAGTCCATTGAAGTGTAGGAATTGAAGATGTGAGGAAGCAGAGGTGGCTACCTTTTGGTCATGTTAATTTTAAGTAGATGATATAACTGAGGCAATAGGAAGATGAAATAGAAAAAAGAGTCGAGAGTGTAGACAAATGGGATTATTGGGGATTGGGGAGTAGATGGGGATGGGGCCTTTGGAGTCTGGGCTGAGCAAATGTGGTACAGTCTTATATGAAGATATCAAAGAAGAAAGAGATACTAACAAAAAGTTACCTCATTGATGATGTTTGGTGAAAAGATACATGTGGCACTTATTTATTGGTGACTGGATATAAAATACATCAAGTAATGGAGGTAAGTTAGTCCTTTCAGAAATAGTGGATAGGTACCAACTTGTAGTTTTAGACGATTTAAGGTAGCTGGAAATTCCATGACTTAACATAAGTCAAAAGTATCTAGAGCTATTAGAGAACTACTCTTCTAAAAGCGAGACATCAAACTTCGATATGCTCCATGTGAGATAATTAGATATGTATATTACCTTGCTATAGATGCCCATAACTTGAGTAAGAATAGTCTGATTTTGCTAAGCCCTCACCCGAATGTCTCTCCCTCATGTGAGAGGATTAGTGCTAACTACCCTCATGTCAAGTTTATAGTGTGTAATTAAAAAAAAACATCGGGAGCTTTTCTTTCTTTATTTTTTTCTTTTTTCCTTTTAAAATTTTTAGATTGCAATTTATAAAACCATGTTGGTGTTGTTGACTACTAGCACTAAAACTCTAGCAGTCAATTGATTGTTGGTGGTTACTAGTGTCGTGGTCCAATGAGGCGGTGAATTCTTTTTGTTAAGGACAAAATTATAAAAGTATGTGTAGTTATCCATTTTGGCAAAATGGCATATATGGATTTTACTAGTTGGATTCAACATTTGTTTTTTGTTTTCAAAATTATTTCCCTATATTTTTCCCAATTTATTTTGAATGTGACAGTGTGTGTGTTTGTCACAACATTGTGAGTCTTAAAGTGTTTATTTGCACAAATTAAAACTTTTTTAACATATTTATCTTATTCATCGTAAATCACATCACAATTTGAAAATTACTTTTCAAGGTTCCAGTTGTCATTTCAAACACACAGACTAACGATGTCTCTTATTATATGGCATATGCTATTTGGGTATGGTTTCTCTCCTTATCCCTTTTCTCATCATCCCTCATAATCTCCAAACCATGCCCATCCAATCAATCTAAAAGATGATAATAAGCCACATCATCAAATTATTCACTCCTTCGACTTTCTCTATACTCCCCACTCCTAAGCTCTGGTTATTACAAGAATTGAAATTAAAGCAAATATATTTGGCAGCAAGAATATAATTGTCACTGTAGTATTGAGGAAGACCTGTGAATCTACTGGCTCTGGGCAGTGTGCAATAGAAGAAGAAGAAGAAGACGACAAAAAGAGATAGAAGATTGGGGAATAGGTGGGATCTGTGAAGGTGAATGTGGATTTTTCAAGAGAATAAAATTGAGGTGAGTTCAATATATTAAACTGGGTCCATCAGAAGGTGATTCTCATTTGCTGCAAAGTTATATGAATTATTGATGTGAACCAATAAAAGGGAGGAGAGTGCTTTTGGATTTCTTGTGTGAGAAAAAGCATTATAATCTTGTTGGAACTGCCAAGCTTTGTCTCTGCAATTTCTATCTTCTTTAATCTCAAACACAGATAGCTTACAGATTTTGAGAAAATTTTGTGATAAGAGATCTTGAAGCTAACACACCCAACCCCATTTTCTCCAAGACTCAATCTCCCACTTGAATGATGGTGGGTTCCAAGATCAGGTTACAAAATTGAAGTTATGGCTATTTAAACCCAATTAGAACAACACCCCACCATCTTCCACCCCAAGCCCCGGTGGACAAAGCTCGAAGCCAACTCCCCAACCCAGATGATTTCATAGAGGTCTTTGTTAGGCGGTGAGAAATAGTGGAAGAAGATGACCAAGAAAGAGAGAGATGGGTTTGTTAACCAAGGTTGGGGGTCAGGAGAGGGGAAACTCAGAGAAGTGGAGAAGGGTAGCTTGATGACGTGGCTCATTATGAGCTTTTAGATTGATTGGACAAATATGAATTAAAGATTACGAGGGATGATGCGAGAAGAGATTACGAGGGAATCTGCTTCCTATGCTATTTATGTATTTTTGTGTTATTGGCAACCACAAGTATGCGTGTCTATATGTTTAAGTACTAGTATTAGGTTAAGGGACAAAGGGTAAAAATGTCAACAAACTATTTCTTCAAGGGCGTCCAGCGCAATTAACTATTTTAAGGTGTAAAAATGACAACAAACTATTTTTTTCAGAGCAAAAATAGTAATGCCATTAATTGTTTTCTAAAATGTGGGTCATACTATTGAATATTTTAACATATTTTTAAAAGGTTAAGGTGAAAAATGACAATGAACTATTTTCCTGAGTGCAAGTTTAACAAAGAATTATTTTTTTGGGGGCATCTAACAAAATTGTTTTTTGTAAAAACATTTACAAAGCAAATATATGCATTTATATGATAGCATTTATATTAACGTCCTTACTTTATTTTTTGCAAAAGAGCATTTATAAAGAAAATAAAGACATTTATATTATAACTAAAGGAATTTAAAAGAATCTATGAAGGTAAAAAATATTTTCATTCATATATTTATCCCGTAAAATGCTCATATTTGTCCTTTATTGATAAAACTTAATTTTATTTTAACCAAAATAGTGCAATAATAAACTTAGTTTTATCTTGACCAAAAGGGTGCAATAAAAGATAAAATATAGATATTTACAAAACAAATAAAAAGATTAAAAATAATTTAGATATTTAAATAATTTTGGCTGTTCACGTATTTGTCTTATACAATTTTTTTATTGCACCTTTGTCAAGATAAAATTAAGTTTTACTAATAGAGAAACAATTACAGATATTTACAAGACAAATATTTGAATGTTTAAAATTTTTTAACTTAGATTATTTTAAATCCCTTTAGTTATAATGTAAACGTCCATATTTATCTTTTAAATGACGCATTTAAAATTCTTTAGTTTGTTGTCAATTTTTACACCTTAACCTTTTAAAAATATATTAAAATATTCAACAGAGAAACTTACATTTTAAAAAAAATTAACGGCAGTTAGTAAGAGTTAATGGTGTTGTCATTTTTCCTTTAAAAAAATAGTTTGTTATTATTTTTACATTTTAAAATAATTAATTATACTGAATGTCCTAAAAAATAGTTCTTTATTATTAACAAATATTTTGGTTCGATTCGTAACAAATATTTTTAGTAAACATAAAGATAAAGGTTAAATGAGGTTAAAAACACAGAGATAAAGGTTAAATGAGGTTAAAAACACAGAGATAAAGGTTAAATAAAACAAATCAAACATTTTGAATCACATGTTATAAGTTATCAACAAAAGAGAACGGTCATGATTACTTCTCCAGCAAAGCATCAAAGCCTTGCATTAGCACTAGATTACTGTCCCGGAAAGTCTGGGCCCCACCCAACCCCACCTCTGCTTCCGCCTCAGCTTGCAAAATCCCTCGCCTCACACCTTCCTAATAACTATTTTGCCGCAAGATCTTTTGAAGAAATCGCCCAGACCCATACAAGGAAACTGCGACTTGACTTCATATATCTTTAACTCACCAATTGCTCGGAACCAATTTCCACTATCTGTTTGAATAATACTAAATTCTAAATTCGTTTTCCGTACCTTCTGTTCTTATTTCCCATTCTTCTTGTCGGTTAACCTCGCTCGGGTTACGCTGCTGCACCATGGCCTGAAGGATAAGATCGAGTCTCTGTAATTTCGAGGACCTTAAAGAGCATGGGGGCCACGCTATCCAACTTGGGAACGAACGGCTCGACCATTGGTCCGGGCCTCGGGGACATCCCGGAGAGCTGCGTGGCTTGCGTTTTCCTGTATTTGACTCCGCCGGAAATATGCAATTTAGCGCGGCTCAATCGAGCTTTCCGTGGCGCGGCGTCCTCGGATGCAGTGTGGGAAACAAAGTTGCCCCCCAATTACCAAGATCTGCTGGATTTAATGCCTCCGGAAAGGTACCAGAATTTGTCCAAGAAGGATATATTTGCGCTGCTGTCTCGACCGATACCATTTGATGATGGCAATAAGGTGGGTGTTCTTCAGGTTAGTTTCAATTTATTATAGTTGAGCATTTTCTTTCTTATGATTGGAGGTTAGGGTTCTCCCGGAGACGAAATTCTTTTTTTGAGAAAGGGTATGTCGGGTCTGTGTAGTCCTCAGACTGTTTTTTTTTTTCGGGAATTTGGGTTGTTTTATACCGAGTTTGGATATCTTAGGAGCTTGAATTTGAAACATTTAATCTTTGTAATGTATATGCTGTTAAAGTAATGCTAGAGGATTTTACAGGAAGTCTGGCTGGACAGGGTCACGGGAAGGGTTTGCATGTCCATATCGGCAAAAGCCATGGCCATTACTGGAATTGATGACAGGAGATACTGGAATTGGATTTCTACTGAGGAATCTAGGTTAGAACTTCAGAAATCTCTCACCCTTGGTGGTTGATCATATTCTTTTCGTCTCTATCCCTGATTCTTTAAATCTACATTTCGCCTTTGATTCTGAAATCAATTTTCAAAATAGCAAATGGCGTGCTTCTTTTGTTGTTTGATATTATTGTATTCCTCTTCATTAAAGATGGGGTGCTGAACTGCACGTGACCTGGGTAGAATTTTGGAAAGCTGAACTTGAATTGTAGGATAGAATAGGGTGCATATGTAGGTTCACTACAGGTGATCGGTGAACGTGCATGAAAATGTATGGGTCTCGTTCTCATAACAAAAGCGAAGGCTTAACATTCAGAGGATTCAAAGGGAGAGGTTGTCTAATCTAATCGTTGGATCTAGAGATAACTAGACTTGCAGCTCACTCTGTAAAAGTTGATTCTGTTTGTTTGGTCTAGAACCACTCAAGATTCAGTGCCAGCACTCTTGGTTTAGGGTATGTTCATTGCAAATTTGCTTGTGATGGTTCTATTGTGGTTTGATTGGTTTTCCTTATATGATTTATACTTGTCTTTTTGGGAGACTGTTACTGTGAAAAATAATCATTTTTAATTGCCATAGGATCATGTCCAAGGTTTGGAATTAATTGGGTTCGGACGTCTGATTATTTTTGTTTGTTACAGTTTGTTGGCACTGAAATTTCTTATGTTTATTGGCCCAGCAAGTTCAAAACCCCTTTTAGAAAATGCAAAATGCTGATATAGTTTTAGGCTCATAACTATGTGAGTTGCTGAGGTGTTGCCTTGTCTCAAATTTGGGATCGAATGTACCAAAAATGACCTTGAGTTATTCATAAAACTACTCTATTGAATTTGGCTTGCCATCCTCTTGGAGCAGCTCGCAGCTCGCAGCTATCTCCTCTCTTTGATTGTTCTGTGCTTTTTAATTTGGCCCAAAGTTAATGTAAAGCTCATTGAAATTAGTGAGATTATGTGGCAATCCTGTGTTATGTGAACACATCTGATATAATGTTGTAATATGAATGTGCAAATAGGGATTTAGTTTAGGGGTTTAATTGACGCTAGCTGATTCTTTTCTATTGCCTGCAACCGTTCTTGATCCATTCTTGATTGTTCTTGAAATCTTGTCTCCACTATTCACCATGGAAGATAGCGGACTGATAACCAAGGCCGAGAAACAAGAGCTTTGATACCACTGATATGTATTTAGTAATTTGAATTAGGTTTAACGTAGAAGATAGAGAAGAGAGGTAGAAGATGAGTAGAGATGATTGGAGGAGAGAGAGGAGAGAAGAGAGAAATTGAAATTGCCCGAGGCTGTTATTCTTCACTAATGTCAAAAGTCTGAGTTACATGAGTCATTCCCTTCTATTTATAGGGTCAATGACTAACGGCTAGTGCAAGGGAAATAACCGAAAACAGAACAAGGGAAAATAACAGAAACTTAACAGAATCAGCTAGCATCAATTAAATCCCTAAACTAAATCCCTATTTGCACATTCATATTACAACATTATATCAACATCCATTCTGTGTTATGTGGACACATATCTATTTTCATAAAAACTATTCCTGCTGATATCTATGTTTCTTAGCTTACTCTTTTCTTGAAAATATTATAGCTACTTGGTTGCTCAAAATCAAAAGAGGAGATATCCATGTCATTGTCATGATCCAACGCACATTATCACACTTATCTGCTTAACCTTGCATATCTTGATCTGGATCATTGCCAACTATTTTCCTTTCAATTTTTGCTAATTCTATTTCAGTTTTTCACAACTTAAAATGATATTTTTTAAAAGATATATTCAATTTGATATATTTTTAATAGGTTGTCCTGATTTTGTGACCATTAATTAAGCTGACTCGTGAAATTCTCCATCAAATTAAACAAAATCATCTATTTTATGAATCAAAGCTGATGTACTCGCAGAAGATTAGTTTATGTACCCCTGTGAATTCTACTTCACACGGTGTACTGTTATTAATTTCTGAACTTTTATTTTACATGATAATTGTGCCACTTTTTTCAAATTGTAGGATTTCTAACAGATCTAGTCGTTGAGGCAACTTTTGTCAATTTCCCCCTTGTATTATGTCAGCATTATGTTACTTCTCTATTTCTACCTTTTTTACTTCCTGTCGTTACTACTTTCTTAGATATGTTTTTTTAAATGTTGTTAGTCATTATCTTCAGGTTCCATACCGTGGCTTATTTGCAACAAATTTGGTGGTTTGAAGTTGACGGAGAGGTCAAATTTCCTTTTACTGCTGATACATACACCCTCTTCTTTAGGCTCCACGTTGGACGATTTTCCAAAAGGCTTGGGCGGCGTGTGTGCTATTATGAACACACGCATGGTTGGGACATAAAACCAGTAAAATTTGAGTTGTCAACTTCAGATGATCAGCAAGCATCATTTGAGTGCTGTTTGGATGAAACTGAGCGTGATGATGGATATGGTAACCATAAGCGTGGGAACTGGATTGATTACAAGGTTGGTGAATTTGTTGTTAGCGGGTCGGAACGTCTGACAGAAGTTAGATTCTCTATGAAGCAGATTGATTGCACGCATTCCAAAGGTGGGCTTTGTGTAGATTCTGTATTCATTATACCTAGTGAGTTGAAAAGGTGGAAGACGAGAGGTGTTCTGAAGTAGCCACAAGCAGGGTAGGGAGTTTTTGTTTTTCAATGTGGTCAGACATCTCAGAATACTCTCTTGGAATCCTCCATACAGCATATACTTGTGAGGAAAATTAAGAATGGGGATTGGGGAGGATGTCATCTTTTGCTTGGATTTTTTGGCAGTAGGTGTATCTCCTCCTTTGGTCATGTAATAATTGTTTCTGTTTTTTCAGTTGTTATTATTATCTATACATCTTTCAGATGAGGGAAAAAAGGGGTGGTTTGGGCCTGGAATTGCTGTTATCCTGCTTTGCTTCAGTTGCCCAATATGTAATTTCTTTTGTAACTTGGCTGTGATACAAGAATAGAATTTCACTTAGACATTTTTCTTCATCTTGTAATTTTTTTACACCCAATTTTGGAAACGTGATTATGACCCTTGTGTGATATGTTTTCGCTGTATCGATGTTATAAAGCTTTTACTTGTGAAATGAGTTTACTTGTTATGCTCTTGCAAATACACGTCTATTTTTTTTCAGACTTGAGAGGATAAAATTAGTTATCCAAAAATAAAATACAAGTGATGGCTGGATTCAGGTTGCATGATTTCAGACACAGATTCGATTTGATAATTGAAATTCGTTTGTCAGGTGTTGTATATTTGTCACCGTAGCTCTATCCCTTGACACATGGATTTGATACTAATCATGCATAAATTCTAAGGAACAAAAATCAGATTGGGCATTGAATTGGTTGCAATACTAGTTTAAAGTTCAATAGGTCAACTAGGGTCAAATTTGTCATATTAAAATATTACGATTTAATTTATAATAACAAAATAGCAAAATTAACAATGATTTATAAATCATAACTAACATCAAAATAGGGAAAACACCTATATTCAAATAAATATTAATCATTATCCATTCATTCATAAGTTTTAACCCTTAACTACCATCAAAATAGAACAAATGTAATATTCCATAAATTTTGTTATGCACAATAATAATAAACTAATTAATTAATTAAATGATTTATTGAGCTAATAAAAAATAGTATTGTTATAATTTTAAGAATCCCTAGATTGTAGGAGATGGAGATACATAAATTTCAAATTTGATTCCTACTATATGTTCCACATATTTCATATTTTTATTCAAAATTGTAATTTGACTGTAAATGAGAAGTCCTATGTAATAGCCCAAATAATTAGAAATTAAAAAAAAGAGATAATTATATTATTAACAAGAAAATATTATTATTCCTGGTAATGCAATATAACGGAACTAGAAGAGTATTGGGATTAAGCATTTACTATATATTTTATTTAATTTTATTGTTAATGATGTTTTTTTTTTACAAAAAACAAACAATATAATTAAAATAGAATATAAAATATGCTCTTAAAAATATTCATTTTTTAGTTTTTTTTTTCAGAAATTGAGGCCCAATCCATTTGTCACTTTCAACACAACCCTATATTAGTCCTGGTTCTCAAACCCGAAATTGCCAAATCAACCTGAAAACTTGGCCGATGTGGTGGTTGAACTGGGTCGACTTTTTTAGTTTTTATTTATTTTTTAATATTTCTTTAGAAGTGCATATTAATAACTTTGGAATTTTCTCTTTCTTATTGGTTTGGTCTGAGTTTAGCTTTGGTTTAACTCCAGTTTGATCCACTGACCCTTGACCAAATTCCTCGGCTGATTCAATAACCAGTTTGGATTCAGTAACTTTATAATTAGTAGATACTCCTTTATCCCTATTCCTTACTATCGCAGCCTCCTCTAAAGCCAAAACTCCATTTGAGCCTACAATACAAAGACAATTTGATGAAGAAGAAGGGAAGAATGCTTGCAGAAACTGGTCTTTTAGATCTTAGACATTGGGAGGTGATATTTTAGATATCAAATCTTACTTCATCACCTTCATACTTCTTCAACATCTGCCATCTCCCCTAAAAGTCCTAGATCTAGGTTTCCTTCATCTTTTTCTTTTTAGATTTGAACTCCTTCCTTCTTTAGAGCTATTGATCTAGGTTCTTTGTCTTCGTTTCTCGTCCCTGTCTCTTCCCGCTTTTGTCTCTTGACTCTCGTCTCCTCTTATCGAAAGGGAATTTATTTATTTATTTTAAATAAAAGTTCCAAAACGATGTTGTTTTGGGACTTTTATTATTTTAAAAAACTGACTCAGCCAACCTGATGACTCAACCAACTTGATAACTCGATTAGGTCAACTGAGTTGACTTGGTCAACAACTCATTTAGTGAGCCATACCAAACTGGGGTTCGATCGTCCAGTTTTTAGATCTGATTGGCTAGTTTGATTTTTCCCTCATTGATAAATTCTCATACATGCAAGTTTAACCGTCTTTATTAAAAAAAAAAACATACCCCCACACATAACCCTAATTCTTAATTTAAGATATATTTTAATAAATAAATGGGATAATTAATCTGCAGGTCTCTAAAGTTCCATCCAATTTTTAATTAGGTCCTTATAATTTTTTTTCCTTTTTTTATCAACCCCTTATACTTTCACTATTTTTTTCATGAGGTCATTGTAGTTTTTTCCTTTTTGATTAGGTCAACACTTGAACACACCCTCCAATTCTTAATATAAGATCTATTTTAATAAAGAAATGGTATAAATTCCCTATATTTTTTTAATCATGTCTTTGTACTTTCATTTGTTTTTTTATGAGGTCATTGTTGTGTTTTTCAGTTTTATTAGGTCCTTATAATTTACATGATTTTTAATTAGATCCCTTTACTTTTTTATGTTCAATAAATACTAATATTATTCTTCTATAAATATAAACTATAATATTATTATTTATAATATTATTTAATATTATAATATAAATACTAATAGTCTATAAATAATCAATTACATCGATATTTTATTTTAACATTATATTTTATGAATTATTTTAATATTCTTTAAGATTTGTATTTAAGAAAATATTATATTATTTAACTTTTCATTCTAATTTTTATTTTTTATAGAATTATAAAATTTAAATTATAATAATAATTTTTTCTGAAAATAAAATATAATTATAATAGTTAATTAAAATTCAAAAAAACTTACCAGGACTTGATTAAAAATCTGATAAAATAATAAGGATCTGATAAAAAAGAAAGGGTAAAGGAAAAAAATTTAACAATAAACTTTTCTTATAGAAATATCTAGTACTATAAACTTTTTTAAAGGTGTAGTATACATAAACTTTTAAAAAGGGTATATATTTAACAATATGTCTATTAATCCTCTAATATTATTAACTCCAGATTTATTGGGCCCCACCATTTGTTCACCTGTTCACCTATTCCGAACATATATGACCGTTGAATGAATTTGTCTGAGCCTTCTTCTCCAGCTCAAAGCAAGCGGGTGACTTGACATAAGGAATCTCCATTAAAACTCAACAAGTGAGGAAGGTGGCTGTGATGAGGGGTCATAATTCCTTCCATCTCCTTCATTAAATACAATGCCTAGCAAAATAACTTAAAATTAGGGATTAAAGAAACAAGACTGCAGAAATGTTTTGTTGTGGAGGTTCGCATATTGGAAAGAGAATTAGGGAAGTATATATTGTATTATTATTTTGTTCTCTCAAGAACAATAATGAAGAACGAACTCAAACACTTAAATGAGTAAAGGAGGAAAGCGATTGATGATGCTGAAGGATTAGAGACCGATTGGAGATGGAAAAGGGGTTTTCCTTTCTGGCTTAGTGGCTTCAGAAATAAATAAATAAATAAATAAATAAATAATACTATTCGTACTCCCTAATTTTAAAAATACTCCCTCCACCGTCGTCGATCAACATGTATTAACAGAGTGTCTCGTTGCTGTAAAACCTATCTTTCCTCCCACCATTTATTCCATATACGAATAAACGAAGCAGATGATATGAAGAGATCCATAAAAAACACTGAAACCAAATCAACGAAGCAGTGTTGTTCACTGATATGAAAAGAGGATTTGAGAGTATAGGGGAGATGATATGAAGAGAAGATGACCAAGTGGACAAAAATATTTAGATTTGAAGAGATTGAAGTTGACAAATCGTTAGCTCTCTGTCTGTCAACGTTACAATATTGTTAAATTTTCCTCATTTTTAAGAGTATATATATTTTTTTGCCTATAAAAAAATGTTACGGTGTCAAACACCCCTATAAAAAAATTTATTATTAAATTTGTCCGTTTGCCTAAAAAGAAAATAACTATAAGGACCTAATTTTAAAAAAATATAAAAGAATAGGACCTGATAATTAAAAAGAAAAAAAAACTATAAGAATTTAATTAAAAATTGGTTGAAACTATAATGACTTGCATATTAATTATAGCCCTAAAAAAGCTACAATACAAAATGAGTTTTATATTAAGCACCCGATGGAATATATGCTAATCCAGATATTTGAGCAGTTTTAGGGTAGTTCTTTCAAAAGTAACTCCACTAAATTATGAGTTTCAGTTGTAAATGTAGTTTACAGTTTTGTTGAAGGATCGTATTGGTAGAACCCTAAACCCTAGGCATGATGAAACTAAAGCTAAGTTGCTAATAGCAGCCTTATCAATTTAGGGGTGGAATCAGGCTAGGGCAGGCCAGGCTTTAGCCTTAATAGGCCTAGCCTGTATTCCAGCCTATTGACCTGTAGCCTGTCATAAGTTTTATTATCAGCTTGAGCCTGGTCTGTTCGTAGGCTTGGCCTGGCCTGAGGCCTGTTAAAAGGCCTGCAATTTTAAAAGAAGTATTTTCTATGTTAAAAGAGATAGCTATTTTAAATCAATTAGGAAAAAAATTTCATAGAGCAGTAATATCACAATGTAATAATGGCCAATTTCTAGCCTTTATAACGAAATGATACAACTGTAATAAACTAATTAATCATAAACCAATCTCATAACTTTTCTTCAATGCTTCAACTATTTCGCCATGTCACTTTTTCTGCCAATGTCCATAGATGCATCTCCAAGAGGATTATAAATCTGCTCAAGCTCTGGAAAAATCTTCATACCCTTCAAACAAAAATCATATAGGTCTACTATGTTATCATTCATAAAAAAATTAAAAAGCAATAGTAAATCGAAATAAACAAGGTTAAACCATAAAAAAGCACACATATATTACTGCCATGGATATTTAACCAAAACAACTTATTCACAATTTATGCAATACAAATAAGCATGGTGAGAATCAAAATATAATTAGAAAACACCAATATACTATTTTTAAAACTTTCCACATTCGGTAGAAACAAAATCACACCAGAAAACACAAATCCACTATTATGGAAACAAAATTCACTATAATGTGAAGCATTTACAACAATAGATAACACAAATCAAACCAAAACCCACTGCTATGGAAACAAAATCAAAAATCGCAAGATAATGCCAAATACTTACACTAGCATGAGCATAAGCAGATGAAAACGAGTAGCATATCGCAAGAACAAATTTTCAAGAACATATCATCATAAGCAAATAATCCTTAAGAGATTCACAAGAAGAGAACAACTCAATATAAGCAAATGAAAATGAACAGAAACAAAACACAGCAGCAAACTAAAACAAACTAGATGTCCTACAACGAGAGATTTGAGTCGGTGAGAGAGGAGAGTCTTATTTGTGTCGGCCAACAGAGATAGGATAGCTGTGGGCTCATTCTGTGATGATCCAGACTTTCGATAGAAAGATTCAGAGAGAGATCTAAGTTCGGGAGAGAGGCAAGCTCCGATTTGCACTGACAATGAAGATAGGAGAGCAGTAGCTTACAGATCTGTGACAAACCATAACGTCAATAGAAAGAGGAGGAGAGAGCTTCGAGCCTATGACTAGTTTACCGAAGATTAAGAGGGCAGAGTGACGAGTTTGCAAAGATAGAGAGGCGGAGAGATCTTTTGAGCTTGTGAATAGCAGAAAGAAGAGTCGATTAAGAAGGGTTGCGACTGGAGAGTGAGGAGAAAAGTGAGAAGCATTTAGGGATGAGTGACTTGAAGCTTCGAAAGACAAGAATAAAGAGTGAATTGTGTGAAGGGGAGGGTGTATAATTACAATATTCACCTAATTTTTTTTTATAAAAGTACCTTAACAGGCCAAGCTGGCCTGATAGGCCTAACATGCCTATTAGCCAGCATGGGCATAGGCCTGTTAACAGAATCAAGCCTTAAAAAAGGCCTGAGCCTAGCCTTTTAGCCTGTCAGGCCGAGCCTGGCAGGCTTTTAACAGGCCAGGCCACAGGCCCCTGGCAGGCCGCCTGACCTGTTTCCACCTCTACTTGTCATGTATGACTCATTGTTTCTTGAGTATACTCATTTTTAAATGTATGTTTGGATGGGAAGAAAGGAGAAAAATGAATATTAAATTTAAATTTTTTTATAAATAATAAAAAATTTATTGTTTTTAGAAGTTTTTTCCTTTAATCTTTTTTCTCTTTAATTTTTTCTCCATCCGTGAAGCTGACTGTTCACACCTCATACTCCTATATATATGTTGACGTTGTAGTAATTTGACCTCACAGATTCCACCCTCTCAAGTTAAAAACATTGTACGATTCGTGGATTTCAACCTTTCATATTTACTGATATTCATTTCAGGACCATCCTGATGTCAGTGCCAGTCGGTGACGTAAATATGTCTCACTTCCTTCCTTGCTTTAGATTTATGGCTCATCGCCCACTCACAACAACCTTTTTTTTGCTTTTCAGTTGTTCAAGACTCCTTCATTAGAATTGACGCATTTGTTCAAGACTCCTTCATTATTCAAACATGCACATCCATTTTTTAAACGCACATGTAAATTTTAATTATTCATGATTTTATTAACATTCACTTCTACACATTGTATATTATATGTTAACAGACTAATTATGCCAGTCACAAAAACTGATGTATAAATGGGTTATTTGCAATGTTTGTCTTGTTTACCCTAACATGCACAATATGTGCGCGCGCGCGTGTCTATATTTATATATATATATATATCCGACATTTTCCTGAATTTTAGGATTTGGAATTTATAGTCCTATTCTCGTATTCTCTCAGTTCATTTATTGATGTGATCAGCTACTCTCAAATAGTGAAAGCCATAACTATTTCTCAACAGTCATAGCTGATTTCCTTCATCTTCATTCTTCACCCCTCTACTACTGTGATGTCTCAACTTTAAAGCCTTCCCTCACGGTTTCACACAGTTACTAGTATGTAGGAGTAATTTGTATTCTCCAAACAGGAGACAAATTTTCAAACTACTAATTCAATTGTGTTTTGTTCAAAAAGTAAAGCCAGATCCCAATTTCATGCACTGTACTGATAAGGAGACAAGAGGCAGAAGGTGAATTTGAGAGCATATCGGCTTTCATGTCTGCTACACTGACACCTCTCTTGTAATTTAACTATAAGGTGAAATAACAGAAATGACCTGTAAGTTCTCTTTGTTTTTCCCTCCATTATTTATTACTGTTCTCTCTATTGGAGCACAAGTCTTTTATTTCCTTGGACCAATTTTCACCTGTTTTACGAATGTACTAGCATAATCTGGTCCCTAGCTCCACCCCGGTTTGCTTTATTTGCCAACTGACTTCACTGTTTTGCCCCTAATACGGTCTCTGCATTGAAATTCGAATTAAAGAGAAGAGTCTCAAATGTCACAACACTCTTAGCTACCTAGTGGTCCATTTCATTTTCAACCAAGTCTCTGGATGGCCCCCTATAAATGTTGGGGTTGGAACACAAGCAAGAGATAGGAAAGTGATTGAAGCCAAAACATGGATTGGGATTGGAGCATAAGACCTTCTGTTCCTCAAGCTGAGTCTTCCTTTGGCTTCCTCTATAACTTTAACTACAGTCCATATCCAGGTAAAACACTATAGTCTCTTCCTTCTCAAACACTGACCTTTATGTGCGTTCAATATACTCACTTTGCATTTCCTTTTTCACTGCTAGTCCTACTTCTTTTCTGCATGTCAAAAAGTAGGAATTATTCTTACGTAACGTTTGAAAGCCACGTTTGTCTTGTGTTCAAGATCTCATTGTTCAGTGAGCAACTAATATAGCACCTCTCATGCATATTCAGGAATGGGAGTGAAACAACCAGCGATGACAGAGAGTGAGAGGCAAGGGTTGGCTCCGGGAATGGACAGAGTCAATGTTAACGGAAAACAAGAACAGCAGAAGAGGAAGAAGAAGAGATTAACAAGCAAGCAGGTAGAGTCACTGGAGAAGAGTTTCGAGAAGGAGAAAAAATTGGACGCAGATAGGAAGATGAAGCTATCGAAGGAGGTAGGGTTGCAGCCTCGGCAAGTAGCGGTTTGGTTTCAAAACAGGAGGGCTAGGTGGAAGGCAAAGCAGCTTGAGCACTTGTATGATGCTCTCAAACAGGATTTTGATGCCACCTACAAGGAAAAACTGAAGCTTCAAGAAGAGGCATGCATCACATGACCATTCAATTCAGTAGTTTTCTTGTCTGCATAAATTGTTCATTTTTAATGATCCTATCGCGGGTTTTATGCAGGTTACGATATTAAAAGACATGCTGAGAAAGCAAGAATCTAGGACGACGCAGGCATCTGCTGATTACCTACAAATCTGGGGAAGAAGGTAGAATTCATTCACGGGGAAGCCTTTGCTTTTCTTGAAGCATAGTTTAGTGTTTTATATCTGTGGGAGGACTAACCTGTCTTAGCTATTGGTTTTAGTCTTGTAGCATGGGATTAAGTGAGACAAGGTAATTTTTAGGATCCTTAGTGGGTTATGGTGTTAAAAAATTTGCCCAGATCGACCTGTAGGCACTGGCAATATATGACTTGTTATGACAATTAGACAGCTAAGAGGGCATATCGCAGAAGTTGTTTTCAGTCAAATATATTGATTCTTGTTTTTCTGTCTTATTAATTAAGACCTATCGTATAAGGATGCTCGTTTCAGCAACTGATTAAGATCACCTTAATAATGGATTTTCTTTGATATACTCCCTCTCGTCTTAATTATAAAGTTCAGTTAACTTTTTTTTTAGAAAATATTAAAAAACTAATTATATTATTACTTAATTATATCTTATGTTGTGTTTTATTATATTATATATTAGTTCACAAGTACAACAACATAATTTGAAGAAAAATGATAAATTTTAATGTCTAAAATTAATGTAATTAATTTTTCTTTTATGATTCTTCAAAAAAAGTCAATTGAACCTTATAATTAGAACTATATGGATTATATTTCATCGAGAAAAAGCGGTACATGCAAAACCCTTTCGATTAGAAGAATATTTCTTTTAACTTGGTTTTCCCTTAAATAAACATATACTATCTGTGGTCTTGATTATAAGGCCCTATTAACTTTTTTAAAGAATTCTACAAAAATCTTTAAAAAACTAATTACATTACTTTAAAACATTAAAATTTATCATGTTTCTTCAAATAATGTTGTTTGACTTGTGAACTAATATATAATATAATAAAACACCATATATCATATGATTAAGTAATGTTATTTGCTTTATTAGGATTTTATTAGAATTCTCCAAAAAAATCAACGGGCACTTATAATAAAGACCAAAGGAAGTATTTTACGAATGATATCTTAGTATGCTATTGTTAATTGAGATACTTTTATTGTGAATTACGATACTCGTGTTGTTAAAAATCCAGTGGCATTTTCATAATTACGCAAAAAATACAAAAATACTGATTTAGGATTTCTGAATCTTGTTACTTTGAATTGATATTTTCATATTTTTAATCTCTTTTTTTAGAATTTTCCGTACTATCTATAAATAATTAATATTGAATAGGACGGAGGAAAATTAAACAACGACGCTGTTTTCATGTAATAGTTAGCATTTAGGGCCTGCTACTAAAAAAGGAACGGGCTAGCACGTTGAAGATAATGGGCTTGGGCTTGGGCTTGTCTCCCATCTAAATGTCAGAATTGGGTACCATAGGAGATATAACGATGAAATTGCCCCTGCCCAATGTCACTGGCCATATCCACATTTCACACCCACCGGACTAGGCTTTCTCATCTTTTCTGGTATCCGCTAGGCTAAAACAAGGAGGCTGAAATTTTTTATTTTTTTGAATTAAAAAAAGAGCAATCAGTACCTTTAATATATTTTTTTAGTATCACTTAGTATTTTAAAAAAAATTTTAGTACGCATAACAGTTTAATATATGTGTAGTGTTTTTAATTTCAACATCGTCTGTTACGTTTATTTTAGTGAACCTAGTGTGGGCCCCGTTATGTGGTGCATGGGCTGTGGGAAATGAGCTGCACATGGCTCGTGAGTAGGATTGTTATGCATAAGCTGGAAAGATTTTAGACGCCTAAATGAAATCCTTCGGGTGAAAGGATTACTTATCTTGACCTCATATGGGCTGACTCAGAATCTGTTATGGTTGTAGTAGAAGAACACAGAAGAAGACAAGGGAGATAAGAAAAATACTAGATGATCACCTTCTAAATACTGTTATGTTATATTTAGGAGGTGATCATCAATATTGTGGAGAAAGAAGGAGTTTGGAGAATCTAATGAATATTATTAGAGTAATCAACTGAATATATAGAGTACAAGGCAAATAAGTCTGTTGTAACAATATCGAAACCTACTCTACAGCATCGTGATCTATTCTAGGTTTTAGATGTAATACTTTCTGTTTCTATAATTTCTCCTAATATCAGTATATGATAATATATACAATAATAATCATAATTATATAATATATTCTACACTCCACCTTAAGTTGGATCATAGATGCTCATCATGTTCAACTTACATACAAAATTCTCAAAGATATCTTCAGGCAATCCTTTTATAAGTATGTTTGCAAGTTGTTGAGTAGTGGGAACATAGGATAGGCAAATCAGACCTTCTTCAACCTTCTCTCTGATGAAGTGTCGGTTTATGTCAACATGCTTGGTTCTACTGTGTTGTACAGGGTTCAAAGCCATGCTTAAGGCTACCTTGCTGTCATAATATAACCTTATAGGTGACTCAACTTGTGTATGAGTTTGATTAGTCACTCTCTTAAGCCATATAACTTCCATAAGTCCTTGGGATAGAGCTCTTAATTTAATCCAGCACTACTTTTTGAGACCACTCTTTGCTTTTGACTTTGCCATGTGACAAGGTTTTCCCAAACAAATGTGCAATATCCTAAAGTGGACCTACTGTTTTCTTTATCTCCTACTCAATCAGCATCTGTGAATATCTCAACAGTTCTAATATTTTTCTTTTTAAGAATAAACCTAGTCCTAGAGTACCCTTAAGATATTTAAGAATCTTATAAGCAACATCCATATATTTTTTCTTTGGTAAGTGCATGTGTTGGCTGGCAACACTTATTGCAAATGCAATATTTGGATGAGTATGAGAAAGATATATGAGCTTTTCAACTAATCTTTGGTAGCGACCTTTATCTACTTGCATTTCATCCCTCTCTTGCTTCTTTCTTTTCTTTGCTTTCTCTTCGGTTTTGCAAGTTTTAGGTCCTTTTTCTTCTTTTTCTTGATGCTAATTGGAGTCTTGCTTGGTTTACACCCAAGCATAATTGTCTCTTTTAGTAAGTCTAGGATATACTTATATTGAGAGATATTAATGCCTTCCTTAGACCTTGCTACTTCCATTCTTAAGAAGTACTTGAGATTGACAAGATCTTTGACTTCAAATTCCTTGTTAAGTGCTGTTTTAATTCCAGTCATCTCTTGGGTGTCATTCCCAGTGAGTACAATATCATCCATATATACAATTAGAATAGTGATTTTATCATTGTTTCTACGAATGAACATAGTATAGTCAAGAGAGACTTTGTTTGTATCCTTCTACTTTCAACACTCATGAGAATCTGTCAAACCAAGCTCTTGGAGATTGTTTTAGACCGTATAGGGACTTGTTTAGCTTGCATACCTTTTGTTCTTTTCCTTTTTCAAAACCTGGTGGAATTGTCATGTAGACTTCCTCTTTCAAGTCACCATTTAGAAATGCATTCTTGACGTCTAATTGTTGTAGAGGACAATCAAGATTAGCAGCAATAGAGATAAGAACACTTATCGTATTCATCTTTGCAACAGGAGCAAAAGTCTCATTATAGTTAAGGTCATACGTTTAAGTGAAGCCTTTGGCCACTAATTGAGCCTTGTATTTTAGTAGAGATCCATTTGTATTTGGGAGTGAATATCTACTTGCATCCTACAATCTTCTTTCCCTTAGGCAAATCAATGATGTCCTAAGTTTTATTTTTCTCAAGTGCAGTTATTTCATCCAAGACAACATCTCTCCACTCATGAATTTCTAATGTCTCGTGTATATTTGTAGGAATCATAGCCTAATCAAGATTAGTAACAAAATGACAGAAATTTCAAGATAGTTCAGCAGGTAAAACATACTCTTGAATATGATGTTTGGTGCTTGTCTGTGGTTGCTTTTTGAGAGCGATAGGTAGATCCAAATCATCTTGTTTTTTAGACCTCTATATCGAGGGATTGACACTACTTCAGGTATAGTGGAGTTTGCTTTCTTTTTATTCTTCCTTGAGTAGCATATGTCAAATAGTTTCTTAGGGCGGTTGTCTTGTCCATTAGTGTTTGAGGGCATTAAAGATGACTTACTCTTGACTAAGTTGGAGGCGTTGGTGTCCAAAGGAACAAACAAAGGACTTGAAAGTGGGATTGGTGTAGGTATGGAAGATAGAGTAGTGATAGGCTAAAATCCATTCCAACTATTCTCGTAAATGAAAGATTGTGGATAAAAAGACTCACTTTCAACAAAATTGACATCACAACTGACAAAGAGGTGTTTAGAGACAAGGTCGTAGCATCTGTAGCCCTTTTGAAGATTGGAATAGTCAAGAAATATTCACTTGATTGAGCGAGGATCAAACTTGGAAGAAGTGTGATGGAGATGGACATAAGAAGTACAACAAAAAACACAAAGCGGAAGAACGTTGTCTAAGTGATTGACAGAATGAGTTTCACGTAGTTTATCAGGTAGGGAGATAAAAGAGAGGACACGATTTGGCATACGGTTAATGAGATGAGTAGCAGTGAGAATAACGTCACCCCCAAAAGTATTTTGGGACCTAACATGTAAACATAAAAGCACATGCGAGTTCAAGGAGATGTCTATTTTTATGTTCAGCAATATCATTTTGTTGTGGACTGTTTGGGCAACTACTTTTGTGAATAATGCCATGAGATTTTAGAAAAGAGGTGAAAGTGGTATTAAAATACTCAGTGTCATTATCAGAGTGAAGAATCTGAATTGTTGAATGAAATTGCTTTTGAACATAGCAAAAAAATTCAACAAAAACAAATGATACATCAAATTTTTCTTTAAGTAGGTACACCCAACACATTCGAGAGTGATTGTCAATAAATGTCACAAAATATATAGAGTTGGTGGATTGAAAAGACGACATAGACCCCAAACATCACTATGAATAATGGAAAAAGAGTGAGTAGGTTTATAAGTAGAAGGTGAAAAAGTGACACGATGGTGTTTGGCTAGTTCACAAACATCACAATGAAAATTAAAAATTTTATTCGAAGCAAACTTTGGGAACATGTTTTTCAAATAAGAAAGACTAAGATGACCCATCCTTTTATGCCATAAAATTAAATCATTATCACTAGAGGAAGAGACAAAGATCGTTATTGTGGATGACACCGTACTTACAGTAGGAATGTCCAGATAGTAAAGGCCAGGATATTCTTTAGTTGCACCAATTGTCTTCCCAGAGGAGAGATCTTGAAACACACAATGAGAAGGAAAAAATTGAGCAAAACAGTTCACATGTTTAGTTAACTTGCTGATTGAGAGAAGATTACAGGCTAAATCAGGAGCATGTAACACAAAGTCAAGTTGGAGAGAATCAGTAAGAGGTACACTACCAATGCTAGCAATGGTGGCAAATGAATTGGTAGTTGTTCTAATTTTTCCATTTCCAGCTAGAAGTTGATAAGAGTTAAATGACCAAGATGCTGAAGTCATGTGGTCTGATGCGCCAGTGTCAATAACCCAACAATAAGGAGAAGAGAAGCTAAGTAAAGCAACTAGACCAGTACCTTTTGTAGCAATTGAAGCAACTGGAGAATGGGAAGTCTGCATATTTTTAAGGAGATCAAGAAGTTGTTGTTTTTTATCATTACCAATAAGAGGTGGTGTAGCAGTGCGTTCAACATTGGCATAGGTTTGATGAGCTCATGGACTATTGCGACACGATTTCCAGTCTGCTAGTTTACCATGGATTTTCCAGCACTTGTTACATGAATGGCCAATCTTCTTATAGTGATCGCAATATGGACGACCTTTAGAAGAAGTAGAATCAGAAGGAAATTGTTTACTGACAAGACCAGAAGCTTCAGTGGTAGAATTGAGTGACATGGTTTGCCTACGGGTTTTCTTGCGTCTCATTTCAGAATAAACTTCAAGAGGGAAGAGATGAATTGCTTAATATCCGAGCTCGAGCATCATTAAAACCGGGATTCAAACATGCTAAAAACACCATTACACGATCAATATTTAGATTGTGAATGTGGTGAGTAGCATCGACAGAAGAGGCCCAATCATTGTCCATTCGTAGACCTTCTTCTTGCCAGAGTGCACCCAATTCAAACCAGTATTCAGCAACACACCGATGCC